>JAVKPL010001979.1:0-17378 GCA_032173675.1 Gastrolobium villosum | reverse complement strand
AAAAAGGAAATCAGTTGAAGATTTTTGACGGAAAACGAATTCCGTCGAAAACGGATTTCCTTTTTCGTCGAAAAACTTCGCAAAATCAGTTTCTTTTGCATTTATTTTATTCATCCGTTTTCAACGGAATCCATTTTCCTTCGAAAAACAACACAAAAATTAAATTCTTTTGCCATTATTTTATTCATCCATTTTCGTCCGAATCCGTTTTCCATCAAAAATCTTCTAAGGAATCCATTTTCCGTCGAAAAACTTCAAAAAATCAATTTCATTTACATTTATTTTATTCATCCGTTTTCAACGGAATCCATTTTGCTTCAAAAAACAACACAAAATCAATATCTTTTGCATTTATTTTATTCATCCATTTTCGACGGAATCCGTTTTCCATTAAAAAACTTAACAAAATCATTTTCTTTTGCATATATTTTATTCATCCATTTTCGACGGAATTCATTTTCCTCAAAAATCTTCAACGGAATCCGTTTTCCGTCGAAAAACTTCACAAAAACAATTTCTTTTGTATTTATTTTATTCATCCATTTTCGACGGAATCCATTTTGCTTCAAAAAACTTTACAAAATCAAATTATTTTCCAATTTATTTTATTCATCTGTTTTCGACGGAATTCGTTTTCCGTCAAAAATCTTCAACTGATTTGCTTTTTAGTCGAAAAACTTCACAAAATCAATTTCTTTCCATTTATTTTATTCATCCTTTTTCAACGGAATCCATTTTCCTTCGAAAAACAACACAAAATCAATTTCTTTTGCATTCATTTTATTCATCCATTTTCGACGGAATTCATTTTCCGTCAAAAATCTTCGACGGAATCCATTTTCCGTCGAAAAACTTCACAAAATCAATTTCTTTTGCAGTTTTTTTATTCATCCATTTTCGACGGAATTCATTTTCCGTAGAAAAACTTCACAAAACAAATTTCTTTTGCATTAATTTTATTCATCCATTTTCGACGGAATACATTTTCCGTCAAAAATCTTCGACGGAATCCGTTTTCCGTCGAAAAACTTTACAAAATCAATTTCTTTTCCAATTTATTTTATTCATCCATTTTTTACGAAATTCTTTTTACGTCAAAAATCTTCAACGGATTTCCTTTTTCGTAGAAAAACTTCACAAAATCAATTTCTTTTGCATTTATTTTATTCATCCGTTTTCAACGGAATCCATTTTCCTTCGAAAAACAATACAAAATCAATTTCTTTTACATTTATTTTATTCATCAGTTTTCTACGGAATCCGTTTTCCGTCAAAAAACTTCACAAAACGAATTTCTTTTCCATTTATCTTATTCATCCGTTTTTGACGGAATTCATTTTTCGTCCAAAATCATCGACGAAATCCATTTTCCAACGAAAAACTTCACAAAATCAATTTCTTTTGCATTTATTTTACTCATCCGTTTTCCGTCGAAAAACTTCACAAAATCAATTTCTTTTACATTTATTTTATTCATCCATTTTCGATGGAATTCATTTTCCGTCAAAAATCTTCGACGGAATCCATTTTCCGTCAAAAATCTTCGACGGAATCCATTTTCCATCGAAAAACTTCACAAAATCAATTTCTTTTGCATTTATTTTATTCATCCGTTTTCGATGGAATTCATTTTCCGTCAAAAATCTTCGACGGAATCCATTTTCCATCAAAAATGTTCTATGGAATCCATTTTCCGTTGAAAAACTTCACAAAATCAATTTCTTTTGCATTTATTTTATTCATCCGTTTTCGACGGAATTTATTTTCCGTCGAAAAACTTCACAAAATCAATTTCTTTTGCATTTATTTTATTCATCCGTTTTCGACGGAATACTTTTTCCGTCAAAAATCTTCGACGGAATCCATTTTCCGTCGAAAAACTTCACAAAATCAATTTCTTTTGCATTTATTTTATTCATCCATTTTCAACGGAATTCATTTTCCGTCAAAAATCTTCGACTGATTTCCTTTTTCGTCGAAAAACTTCACAAAATCAAATTTTTTTCCATTTATTTTATTCATCCGTTTTCAACGGAATCCATTTTCTTTCGAAAAATAACACAATGAAAAATTTATTTTGCATTTATTTTATTCATCCATTTTCGACGGAATTCATTTCCCGTCAAAAAACTTCACAAAATCAATTTCTTTTGCATTTATTTTATTCATCCATTTTCGACGGAATTCATTTTCCGTCAAAAATCTTCGACGGAATCCATTTTCCGTCAAAAATCTTCTACGGAATCAATTTTCCGTAGAAAAACTTCACAAAATCAATTTCTTTTGTATTTATTTTATTCATCTGTTTTCAACGGAATCCATTTTCCTTCGAAAAATAACACAATGAAAAATTTCTTTTGCATTTATTTTATTCATCCATTTTCGACGGAATTCATTTCCCGTCAAAAAACTTCACAAAATCAATTTCTTTTGCATTTATTTTATTCATCCATTTTCGACGGAATTCATTTTCCTTCAAAAATCTTCGACGGAATCCATTTTCCGTAAAAAATCTTCTACGGAATCAATTTTCCGTCGAAAAACTTCACAAAATCAAATTTTTTTCCATTTATTTTATTCATCCGTTTTCAACGGAATCCATTTTCTTTCGAAAAATAACACAATGAAAAATTTCTTTTGTATTTATTCTATTCATCCATTTTCGACGGAATTCATTTTCCGTCAAAAAACTTTACAAAATCAATTTCTTTTGCATTTATTTTATTAATCCATTTTCGACGGAATTCATTTTCCGTCAAAAATCTTCGACGGAATCCATTTTCCGTCAAAAATCTTCTACGGCATCAATTTTCCGTCGAAAAACTTCACAAAATCAATTTCTTTTTCATTTATTTTACTCATCCATTTTCGACGGAATCCGTTTTCTGTCGAAAAACTTCACAAAATCAATTTCATTTGCATTTATTTTATTCATCCGTTTTCGACGGAATCCCTTTTCCTTCGAAAAACTTTACAAAATCAAATTATTTTCCAATTTATTTTATTCATCCGTTTTCGATGGAATTGGTTTTCCGTCAAAAATCTTCGACTGATATCCTTTTTAGTCAAAAAACTTCACAAAATCAATTTCTTTTCCATTTATTTTATTCATCCGTTTTCAACAGAATCCATTTTCCTTCGAAAAACAACACAAAATCAATTTCTTTTGCATTTATTTTATTCATCCATTTTCGACGAAATACATTTTCCGTCATAAATCTTCGTCGGAATCCATTTTCCGTCGAAAAACTTCACAAAATCAATTTCTTTTGCATTTATTTTTTTCATCCATTTTCGACGGAATCCATTTTCTGTCGAAAAACTCTACAAAATCAATTTATTTTCCAATTTATTTTATTCATCCATTTTTGACGAAATTCGTTTTACATCAAAAATCTTCGACGGATTTCCTTTTTGTCGAAAAACTTCACAAAATCAATTTCTTTGGCATTTATTTTATTCATCCGTTTTCATCGGAATCCATTTTCCGTCGAAAAACTTCACAAAATCAATTTCTTTTGCATTTATTTTTTCATCCATTTTCGACGGAATTCATTTTCCGTCATAAATCTTCGACGGAATCCATTTTTCGTCGAAAACTTCACAAAATCAATTTCTTTTGCACTTATTTTATTCATCCATTTTCGACGGAATTCAATTTCCGTCAAAAGTCTTCGACAGAATCCATCTTTCGTCGAAAAACTTCACAAAATTAATTTCTTTTGCATTTATTTTATTCATCAGTTTTCGACGGAATCCGTTTTCTTTCGAAAAACTTTATAAAATCAATTTCTTTTTCAATTTATTTTATTAATCCGTTTTCCGTCAAAAATCTTCGACGGATTTCCTTTTTCGTCGAAAAACTTCGCAAAAACAATTTCTTTTGCATTTATTTTATTCATCCGTTTTCAACGGAATCCATTTTCCTTCGAAAAACAACACAAAAATTAAATTCTTTTGCTATTATTTTATTCATCCATTTTCGTCAGAATCCGTTTTCCGTCAAAAATCTTCTAAGGAATCCATTTTTCGTCGAAAACTTCAAAAAATCAATTTCTTTTGCATTTATTTTATTAATCCGTTTTCGACGAAATTCTTTTTCCATTGAAAAACTTCACAAAATCAATTTCTTTTGCATTTATTTTATTCATCCGTTTTCAACGGAATCCATTTTCCTTCGAAAAACAACACAAAGAAAAATTTCTTTTGCATTTATTTTATTCATCCATTTTCGACGGAATTTATTTCCCGTCAAAAAACATCACAAAATCAATTTCTTTTGCATTTATTTTATTAATCCATTTTCGACGGAATCCATTTTTCGTGAAAAAAACTTCACAAAATTAATTTCTTTTGCGTTTATTTTATTCATCCATTTTCGACGGAATTCATTTCCCGTCCAAAATCTTCGACGGAATCCATTTTCCGTCGAAAAACTTCACAAAATCAATTTCTTTTGCATTTATTTTACTCATCCCTTTTCGACGGAAACCGTTTTCCGTCGAAAAACTTCACAAAATCAATTTCTTTTCCTATTTATTTTATTCATCCGTTTTCGACGAATTTCATTTTCTGTAAAAAATCTTCGACGGATTTCCTTTTTCGTCGAACAACTTCACAAAATCAATTTCTTTTGCATTTATTTTATTCATCCGTTTTCAACGGAATCCATTTTGCTTTGAAAAACAAAACAAAATCAATTTCTTTTGCATTTATTTTATTCATCCATTTTCGACGGAATCCGTTTTCCGTCGAAAAACTTCACAAAATTAGTTTCTTTTGCATTTATTTTATTCATCCATTTTCGACGAAATTAATTTTCCGTCAAAAATCTTCGACGGAATCCATTTTCCATCGAAAAACTTCACAAAATCAATTTCTTTTGCATTTATTTTATTCATCCGTTTTCGATGGAATTCATTTTCCGTCAAAAATCTTCGATGGAATCCATTTTCCGTCAAAAATGTTCTACGGAATCAATTTTCCGTCGAAAAACTTCACCAAATTAATTTCTTTTGCATTTATTTTATTCATCTGTTTTCGACGGAATTTGTTTTCCATCGAAAAACATTACAAAATTAATTTCTTTGGCATTTATTTTAATCATCCGTTTTCGACGGAATATATTTTTCGTCAAAAATCTTTGACGGAATCCATTTTTCTTCGAAAAACTTCATAAAATCAATTTCTTTTGCATTTATTTTATTCATCCATTTTCGACGGAATCCGTTTTCCATCAAAAAAATTCACAATATCAATTTCTTTTGCATTTATTTTATTCATCCATTTTCGACGGAATCCATTTTCCGTGAAAAAAACTTCACAAAATTAATTTCTTTTTCGTTTATTTTATTCATCCATTTTCGACGGAATTCATTTTCCGTCAAAAATCTTCGACAGAATCCATTTTCCGTCGAAAAACTTGACAAAATCAATTTCTTTTGCATTTATTTTATTCATCCGTTTTTGATGGAATCCATTTTCCTTCGAAAAACTTTACAAAATCAAATTATTTTCCAATTTATTTTATTCATCCGTTTTCGACGGAATTCGTTTTCCGTCAAAAATCTTCGACTGATTTCCTTTTTCGTCGAAAAACTTCCCAAAATCAATTTTTTTCCATTTATTTTATTCATCCGTTTTCAACGGAATCCATATTCCTTCGATAAATAACACACACAAAAATTTCTTTTGCATTTATTTCATTCATCCATTTTCGACGGAATTCACTTCCCGTCAAAAAACTTCACAAAATCAATTTCTTTTGCATTTATTTTATTCATCCATTTTCGACGGAATTCATTTTCCGTCAAAAATCTTCGACGGAATCCATTTTCCGTCAAAAATCTTCTACGGAATCATTTTTCCGTCGAAAAACTTCACAAAATCAATTTCTTTTGCATTTATTTTATTCATCTATTTTCGACGGAATCAATTTTCCGTCGAAAAACTTCATAAAATTAATTTCTTTTGCGTTTATTTTATTCATCCATTTTCGACGGAATTCATTTTCTGTCAAAAATCTTCGACGGAATCCATTTTCGTCGAAAAACATCACAAAATCAATTTCTTTTGCATTTATTTTATTCATCCGTTTTTGGCGGAATACATTTTTCGTCCAAAATCTTCGACGGAATCCATTTTCCGTCGAAAACTTCACAAAATCATTTTCTTTTGCATTTATTTTATTCATCCATTTTCGACGGAATCCGTTTTCCGTCAAAAAACTTCGCAAAAACAATTTCTTTTGAATTTATTTTATTCATCCATTTTCGACGGAATCCATTTTCCGTCAAAAAACTTCACAAAATCAATTTCTTTTGCATTTATTTTATTCATCCATTTTCGACGAAATTCATTTTCCGTCAAAAATCATCGACGAAATCCATTTTCCGTCGAAAAACTTCACAAAATCAATTTCTTTTCCATTTATTTTACTCATCCATTTTCGACGGAATCCATTTTCCGTCGAAAAACTTCACAAAATCAATTTCTTTTGCATTTATTTTATTCATCTATTTTCGACGGAATCAATTTTCCGTTGAAAAACTTCACAAAATTAATTTCTTTTGCGTTTATTTTATTCATCCATTTTCGACGGAATTCATTTTCTTTCAAAAATCTTCGACGGAATCCATTTTCGTCGAAAAACATCACAAAATCAATTTCTTTTGCATTTATTTTATTCATCCGTTTTTGGCGGAATACATTTTCCGTCAAAAATCTTCGACGGAATCCATTTTCCGTCGAAAACTTCACAAAATCATTTTCTTTTACATTTATTTTATTCATCCTTTTTCGACGGAATCCCTTTTCCTTCGAAAAACTTTACAAAATCAAATTATTTTCCAAATTATTTTATTCATTCATTTTCGACGGAATTCGTTTTCCGTCAAAAATCTTCGACTGATTTCCTTTTTCGTCGAAAAACTTCACAAAATCAATTTTTTTCCATTTATTTTATTCATCCATTTTCAACGGAATCCATTTTCCTTCGAAAAACAACACAAAGAAAAATTTCTTTTGCATTTATTTTATTCAGCCATTTTCGACGGAATTTATTTCCCGTCAAAAAACTTCACAAAATCATTTTCTTTTGCATTTATTTTATTCATCCATTTTCGACGGAATCCATTTTTCGTGAAAAAAACTTCACAAAATTAATTTCTTTTGCGTTTATTTTATTCATCCATTTTCGACGGAATTCATTTCCCGTCCAAAATCTTCGACGGAATCCATTTTCCGTCGAAAAACTTCACAAAATCAATTTCTTTTGCATTTATTTTACTCATCCCTTTTCGACGGAAACCGTTTTCCGTCGAAAAACTTCACAAAATCAATTTCTTTTCCTATTTATTTTATTCATCCGTTTTCGACGAATTTCATTTTCTGTAAAAAATCTTCGACGGATTTCCTTTTTCGTCGAACAACTTCACAAAATCAATTTCTTTTGCATTTATTTTATTCATCTGTTTTCAACGGAATCCATTTTGCTTTGAAAAACAAAACAAAATCAATTTCTTTTGCATTTATTTTATTCATCCATTTTCGACGGAATCCGTTTTCCGTCGAAAAACTTCACAAAATTAGTTTCTTTTGCATTTATTTTATTCATCCATTTTCGACGAAATTAATTTTCCGTCAAAAATCTTCGACGGAATCCATTTTCCATCGAAAAACTTCACAAAATCAATTTCTTTTGCATTTATTTTATTCATCCGTTTTCGATGGAATTCATTTTCCGTCAAAAATCTTCGATGGAATCCATTTTCCGTCAAAAATGTTCTACGGAATCAATTTTCCGTCGAAAAACTTCACCAAATTAATTTCTTTTGCATTTATTTTATTCATCTGTTTTCGACGGAATTTGTTTTCCATCGAAAAACTTCACAAAATTAATTTCTTTGGCATTTATTTTAATCATCCGTTTTCGACGGAATATATTTTTCGTCAAAAATCTTTGACGGAATCCATTTTTCTTCGAAAAACTTCATAAAATCAATTTCTTTTGCATTTATTTTATTCATCCATTTTCGACGGAATCCGTTTTCCATCAAAAAAATTCACAATATCAATTTCTTTTGCATTTATTTTATTCATCCATTTTCGACGGAATCCATTTTCCGTGAAAAAAACTTCACAAAATTAATTTCTTTTTCGTTTATTTTATTCATCCATTTTCGACGGAATTCATTTTCCGTCAAAAATCTTCGACAGAATCCATTTTCCGTCGAAAAACTTGACAAAATCAATTTCTTTTGCATTTATTTTATTCATCCGTTTTTGATGGAATCCATTTTCCTTCGAAAAACTTTACAAAATCAAATTATTTTCCAATTTATTTTTTTCATCCGTTTTCGACGGAATTCGTTTTCCGTCAAAAATCTTCGACTGATTTCCTTTTTCGTCGAAAAACTTCCCAAAATCAATTTTTTTTCCATTTATTTTATTCATCCGTTTCAACGGAATCCATATTCCTTCGATAAATAACACACACAAAAATTTCTTTTGCATTTATTTCATTCATCCATTTTCGACGGAATTCACTTCCCGTCAAAAAACTTCACAAAATCAATTTCTTTTGCATTTATTTTATTCATCCATTTTCGACGGAATTCATTTTCCGTCAAAAATCTTCGACGGAATCCATTTTCCGTCAAAAATCTTCTACGGAATCATTTTTCCGTCGAAAAACTTCACAAAATCAATTTCTTTTGCATTTATTTTATTCATCTATTTTCGACGGAATCAATTTTCCGTCGAAAAACTTCATAAAATTAATTTCTTTTGCATTTATTTTATTCATCCATTTTCGACGGAATTCATTTTCTGTCAAAAATCTTCGACGGAATCCATTTTCGTCGAAAAACATCACAAAATCAATTTCTTTTGCATTTATTTTATTCATCCGTTTTTGGCGGAATACATTTTTCGTCAAAAATCTTCGACGGAATCCATTTTCCGTCGAAAACTTCACAAAATCATTTTCTTTTGCATTTATTTTATTCATCCATTTTCGACGGAATCCGTTTTCCGTCAAAAAACTTCGCAAAAACAATTTCTTTTGAATTTATTTTATTCATCCATTTTCGACGGAATCCATTTTCCGTCAAAAAACTTCACAAAATCAATTTCTTTTGCATTTATTTTATTCATCCATTTTCGACGAAATTCATTTTCCGTCAAAAATCATCGACGAAATCCATTTTCCGTCGAAAAACTTCACAAAATCAATTTCTTTTCCATTTATTTTACTCATCCATTTTCGACGGAATCCATTTTCCGTCGAAAAACTTCACAAAATCAATTTCTTTTGCATTTATTTTATTCACCTATTTTCGACGGAATCAATTTTCCGTTGAAAAACTTCACAAAATTAATTTCTTTTGCGTTTATTTTATTCATCCATTTTCGACGGAATTCATTTTCTGTCAAAAATCTTCGACGGAATCCATTTTCGTCGAAAAACATCACAAAATCAATTTCTTTTGCATTTATTTTATTCATCCGTTTTTGGCGGAATACATTTTCCGTCAAAAATCTTCGACGGAATCCATTTTCCGTCGAAAACTTCACAAAATCATTTTCTTTTACATTTATTTTATTCATCCTTTTTCGACGGAATCCCTTTTCCTTCGAAAAACTTTACAAAATCAAATTATTTTCCAAATTATTTTATTCATTCATTTTCGACGGAATTCGTTTTCCGTCAAAAATCTTCGACTGATTTCCTTTTTCGTCGAAAAACTTCACAAAATCAATTTTTTCCATTTATTTTATTCATCCGTTTTCAACGGAATCCATTTTCCTTCGAAAAACAACACAAAGAAAAATTTCTTTTGCATTTATTTTATTCATCCATTTTCGATGGAATTTATTTCCCGTGAAAAAACTTCACAAAATCAATTTCTTTTGCATTTATTTTATTCATCCATTTTCGACGGAATCCATTTTTCGTGAAAAAAACTTCACAAAATTAATTTCTTTTGCGTTTATTTTATTCATCCATTTTCGACGGAATTCATTTCCCGTCCAAAATCTTCGACGGAATCCATTTTCCGTCGAAAACTTCACAAAATCATTTTCTTTTACATTTATTTTACTCATCCATTTTCGACGGAATCCGTTTTCCGTCGAAAAACTTCACAAAATCAATTTCTTTTGCATTTATTTTATTCATCCTTTTTCGACGGAATCCCTTTTCCTTCGAAAAACTTTACAAAATCAAATTATTTTCCAATCTATTTTATTCATCCGTTTTCGACGGAATTCGTTTTCCGTCAAAAATCTTCGACTGATTTCCTTTTTCGTCGAAAAACTTCACAAAATCAATTTTTTTCCATTTATTTTATTCATCCGTTTTCAACGGAATCCATTTTCCTTCGAAAAACAACACAAAGAAAAATTTCTTTTGCATTTATTTTATTCAGCCATTTTCAACGGAATTTATTTCCCGTCAAAAAGCTTCACAAAATCAATTTCTTTTGCATTTATTTTATTCATCCATTTTCGACGAAATCCATTTTTCGTGAAAAAAACTTCACAAAATTAATTTCTTTTGCGTTTATTTTATTCATCCATTTTCGACGGAATTCATTTTCCGTCAAAAATCTTCGACAGAATCCGTTTTCCGTCGAAAAACTTGACAAAATCAATTTCTTTTGCATTTATTTTATTCATCTGTTTTCGATGGAATCCATTTTCCTTCGAAAAACTTTACAAAATCAAATTATTTTCCAATTTATTTTAATCATCCGTTTTCGACGGAATTCGTTTTCCGTCAAAAATCTTCGACTGATTTCCTTTTTCGTCGAAAAACTTCCCAAAATCAATTTTTTTTCCATTTATTTTATTCATCCGTTTTCAACGGAATCCATTTTCCTTCGATAAATAACACACACAAAAATTTCTTTTGCATTTATTTTATTCATCCATTTTCGACGGAATTCACTTCCCGTCAAAAAACTTCACAAAATCAATTTCTTTTGCATTTATTTTATTCATCCGTTTTTGGCGGAATACATTTTCCGTCAAAAATCTTCGACGGAATCCATTTTCCGTCGAAAACTTCACAAAATCATTTTCTTTTACATTTATTTTATTCATCCTTTTTCGACGGAATCCCTTTTCCTTCGAAAAACTTTACAAAATCAAATTATTTTCCAAATTATTTTATTCATTCATTTTCGACGGAATTCGTTTTCCGTCAAAAATCTTCGACTGATTTCCTTTTTCGTCGAAAAACTTCACAAAATCAATTTTTTTCCATTTATTTTATTCATCCGTTGTCAACGGAATCCATTTTCCTTCGAAAAACAACACAGAAAAATTTCTTTTGCATTTATTTTATTCATCCATTTTCGACGGAATTTATTTCCCGTCAAAAAACTTCACAAAATCATTTTCTTTTGCATTTATTTTATTCATCCATTTTCGACGGAATCCATTTTTCGTGAAAAAAACTTCACAAAATTAATTTCTTTTGCGTTTATTTTATTCATCCATTTTCGACGGAATTCATTTTCCGTCCAAAATCTTCGACGGAATCCATTTTCCGTCGAAAACTTCACAAAATCATTTTCTTTTACATTTATTTTACTCATCCATTTTCGACGGAATCCGTTTTCCGTCGAAAAACTTCACAAAATCAATTTCTTTTGCATTTATTTTATTCATCCTTTTTCGACGGAATCCCTTTTCCTTCGAAAAACTTTACAAAATCAAATTATTTTCCAAATTATTTTATTCATCCGTTTTCGACGGAATTCGTTTTCCGTCAAAAATCTTCGACTGATTTCCTTTTTCGTCGAAAAACTTCACAAAATCAATTTTTTTCCATTTATTTTATTCATCCGTTTTCAACGGAATCCATTTTCCTTCGAAAAACAACACAAAGAAAAATTTCTTTTGCATTTATTTTATTCAGCCATTTTCGACGGAATTTATTTCCCGTCAAAAAACTTCACAAAATCAATTTCTTTTGCATTTATTTTATTCATCCATTTTCGACGAAATCCATTTTTCGTGAAAAAAACTTCACAAAATTAATTTCTTTTGCGTTTATTTTATTCATCCATTTTCGACGGAATTCATTTTCCGTCAAAAATCTTCGACAGAATCCGTTTTCCGTCGAAAAACTTGACAAAATCAATTTCTTTTGCATTTATTTTATTCATCTGTTTTCGATGGAATCCATTTTCCTTCGAAAAACTTTACAAAATCAAATTATTTTCCAATTTATTTTAATCATCCGTTTTCGACGGAATTCGTTTTCCGTCAAAAATCTTCGACTGATTTCCTTTTTCGTCGAAAATCTTCCCAAAATCAATTTTTTTTCCATTTATTTTATTCATCCGTTTTCAACGGAATCCATTTTCCTTCGATAAATAACACACACACAAATTTCTTTTGCATTTATTTTATTCATCCATTTTCGACGGAATCCATTTTCCGTCAAAAAACTTCACAAAATCAATTTCTTTTGCATTTATTTTATTCATCCATTTTCGACGGAATCCATTTTCCGTCAAAAATCTTCGACGGAATCCATTTTCCGTCGAAAAACTTCACAAAATCAATTTCTTTTGCATTTATTTTATTCATCCTTTTTCGACAGAATCCCTTTTCATTCGGAAAAACTTTACAAAATCAAATTATTTTCCAAATTATTTTATTCATCCGTTTTCGACGGATTTCGTTTTCCGTCAAAAATCTTCGACTGATTTCCTTTTTCGTCGAAAAACTTCACAAAATCAATTTTTTTCCATTTATTTTATTCATCCGTTTTCAACGGAATCCATTTTCCTTCGAAAAACAACACAAAGAAAAATTTCTTTTGCATTTATTTTATTCATCCATTTTCGACGATTTATTTCCCGTCAAAAAACTTCACAAAATCAATTTCTTTTGCATTTATTTTATTCATCCCTTTTCGACGGAATCCATTTTCCGTGAAAAAAACTTCACAAAATTAATTTCTTTTGCGTTTATTTTATTCATCCATTTTCGACGGAATTCATTTTCCGTCAAAAATCTTCGACAGAATCCGTTTTCCGTCGAAAAACTTGACAAAATCAATTTCTTTTGCATTTATTTTATTCATCTGTTTTCGATGGAATCCATTTTCCTTCGAAAAACTTTACAAAATCAAATTATTTTCCAATTTATTTTAATCATCCGTTTTCGACGGAATTCATTTTCCGTCAAAAATCTTCGACTGATTTCCTTTTTCGTCGAAAAACTTCCCAAAATCAATTTTTTTTCCATTATTTTATTCATCCGTTTTCAACGGAATCCATTTTCCTTCGATAAATAACACACACAAAAATTTCTTTTGCATTTATTTTATTCATCCATTTTCGACGGAATTCACTTCCCGTCAAAAAACTTCACAAAATCAATTTCTTTTGCATTTATTTTATTCATCCATTTTCGACGGAATTCATTTCCCGTCAAAAATCTTCGACGGATTCATTTTTCCGTCGAAAAACTTCACAAAATCAATTTCTTTTGCATTTATTTTGTTCATCTATTTTCGAAGGAATCAATTTTCCGTCGAAAAACTTCACAAAATTAATTTCTTTTGCATTTATTTTATTCATCCATTTTCGACGGAATTCATTTTCTGTCAAAAATCTTCGACGGAATCCATTTTCGTCGAAAAACATCACAAAATCAATTTCTTTTGCATTTATTTTATTCATCCGTTTTTGGCGGAATACATTTTCCGTCAAAAATCTTTGACGGAATCCATTTTCCGTCGAAAACTTCACAACATTTTCTTTTGTATTTATTTTATTCATCCATTTTCGACGGAATCCGTTTTCCGTCAAAAAACTTCACAAAAACAATTTCTTTTGAGTTTATTTTATTCATCCATTTTCGACGGAATCCATTTTCCGTCAAAAAACTTCACAAAATCAATTTCTTTTGCATTTATTTTATTCATCCATATTCGACGAAATTCATTTTCCGTCAAAAGTCTTCGACTGATTTCCTTTTTAGTCGAAAAACTTCACAAAATCAATTTCTTTTGCATTTATTTTACTCATCCATTTTCGACGGAATCCGTTTTCCGTCGAAAAACTTCACAAAATCAATTTCTTTTGCATTTATTTTTTTCATCCGTTTTCGACGGAATCCCTTTTCCTTCGAAAAACTTTACAAAATCAAATTATTTTCCAATTTATTTTATTCATCCATTTTCGAAGGAATTCGTTTTCCGTCAAAAATCTTCGACTGATTTCCTTTTTAGTCGAAAAACTTCACAAAATCAATTTGTTTTCCATTTATTTTATTCATCCGTTTTCAACGGAATTCATTTTCCTTCGAAAAACAACACAAAATCAATTTCTTTTGCATTTATTTTATTCATCCATTTTCGATGGAATACATTTTCCGTCAAAAATCTTCGTCGGAATCCATTTTCCGTCGAAAAACTTCACAAAATCAATTTCTTTTGCATTTATTTTTTTCATCCGTTTTCTACGGACGGAATACATTTTCCGTCAAAAATCTTCGTCGGAATCCATTTTCCGTCGAAAAACTTCACAAAATCAATTTCTTTTGCATTTATTTTTTTCATCCGTTTTCGACGGAATCCATTTTCCGTCGAAAAACTTTACAAAATCCATTTCTTTTCCAATTTATTTTATTCATCTGTTTTTGACGGAATTCGTTTTACGTCAAAAATCTTCGACGGAATGCATTTTTCGTCGAAAAACTTCACAAAATCAATTTCTTTTGCATTTATTTTATTCATCCATTTTCGACGGAATCCGTTTTCCATCAAAAAATTTCACAATATCGATTTCTTTTGCATTTATTTTATTCATCCATTTTCGACGGAATCCATTTTCCGTGAAAAAAACTTCACAAAATTAATTTCTTTTGCGTTTATTTTATTCATCCATTTTCGGCGGAATACATTTTCCGTCAAAAATCTTATATGGAATCCATTTTCCGTCGAAAACTTCACAAAATCATTTTCTTTTGCATTTATTTTATTCATCCATTTTCGACGGAATCCGTTTTCCGTCAAAAAACTTCGCAAAAACAATTTCTTTTAAATTTATTTTATTCATCCATTTTCGACGGAATCCATTTTCCGTCAAATAACTTCACAAAATCAATTTCTTTTGCATTTATTTTATTCATACATTTTCGATGAAATTCATTTTCCGTCAATAATCATCGACGGAATCCATTTTCCGTCGAAAAACTTCACAAAATCAATTTCTTTTGCATTTATTTTACTCATCCATTTTCGACGGAATCCGTTTTCCGTCGAAAAACTTCACAAAATCAATTTCTTTTGCATTTATTTTATTCATCTATTTTCGACGGAATCCATTTTCCGTTGAAAAACTTCACAAAATTAATTCCTTTTGCATTTATTTTATTCATCCATTTTCGACGGAATTCATTTTTGTCAAAAATCTTCGACGGAATCCATTTTCGTCGAAAAACATCACAAAATCAATTTCTTTTGCATTTATTTTATTCATCCATTTTCGGCGGAATACATTTTCCGTCAAAAATCTTATATGGAATCCATTTTCCGTCGAAAACTTCACAAAATCATTTTCTTTTGCATTTATTTTATTCATCCATTTTCGACGGAATCCGTTTTCCGTCAAAAAACTTCGCAAAAACAATTTCTTTTAAATTTATTTTATTCATCCATTTTCGACGGAATCTATTTCCGTCAAATAACTTCACAAAATCAATTTCTTTTGCATTTATTTTATTCATACATTTTCGATGAAATTCATTTTCCGTCAAAAATCATCGACGGAATCCATTTTCCGTCGAAAAACTTCACAAAATCAATTTCTTTTGCATTTATTTTACTCATCCATTTTGACGGAATCCGTTTTCCGTCGAAAAACTTCACAAAATCAATTTCTTTCGCATTTATTTTATTCATCCGTTTTCGACGGAATCCCTTTTCCTTCGAAAAACTTTACAAAATCAAATTATTTTCCAATTTATTTTATTCATCCATTTTCGACGGAATTCGTTTTCCGTCAAAAATCTTCGACTGATTTCCTTTTTAGTCGAAAAACTTCACAAAATCAATTTCTTTTCCATTTATTTTATTCATCCGTTTTCAACAGAATTCATTTTCCTTCGAAAAACAACACAAAATCAATTTCTTTTGCATTTATTTTATTCATCCATTTTCGACGGAATACATTTTCCGTCAAAAATATTCGTCGGAATCCATTTTCCGTCGAAAAACTTCACAAAATCAATTTCTTTTGCATTTATTTTTTTCATCCGTTTTCGACGGAATCCATTTTCCGTCGAAAAACTTTACAAAATCAATTTCTTTTCCAATTTATTTGACGGATTTCCTTTTTCGTCGAAAAACTTCACAAAATCAATTTCTTTTGCATTTATTTTATTCATCCATTTTCGACGGAATCCATTTTCCGTCAAAAAACTTCACAAAATCAATTTCTTTTGCATTTATTTTATTCATCCATTTTCGACGAAATTCATTTTCCGTCAAAAGTCTTCGACTGATTTCCTTTTTAGTCGAAAAACTTCACAAAATCAATTTCTTTTGCATTTATTTTACTCATCCATTTTCGACAGAATCCGTTTTCCGTCGAAAAACTTCACAAAATCAATTTCTTTTGCATTTATTTTTTTCATCCGTTTTCTACGGACGGAATACATTTTCCGTCAAAAATCTTCGTCGGAATCCATTTTCCGTCGAAAAACTTCACAAAATCAATTTCTTTTGCATTTATTTTTTTCATCCGTTTTCGACGGAATCCATTTTCCGTCGAAAAACTTTACAAAATCCATTTCTTTTCCAATTTATTTTATTCATCTGTTTTTGACGGAATTCGTTTTACGTCAAAAATCTTCGACGGAATGCATTTTTCGTCGAAAAACTTCATAAAATCAATTTCTTTTGCATTTATTTTATTCATCCATTTTCGACGGAATCCGTTTTCCATCAAAAAATTTCACAATATCGATTTCTTTTGCATTTATTTTATTCATCCATTTTCGACGGAATCCATTTTCCGTGAAAAAAAATTCACAAAATTAATTTCTTTTGCGTTTATTTTATTCATCCATTTTCGGCGGAATACATTTTCCGTCAAAAATCTTATATGGAATCCATTTTCCGTCGAAAACTTCACAAAATCATTTTCTTTTGCATTTATTTTATTCATCCATTTTCGACGGAATCCGTTTTCCGTCAAAAAACTTCGCAAAAACAATTTCTTTTAAATTTATTTTATTCATCCATTTTCGACGGAATCCATTTTCCGTCAAATAACTTCACAAAATCAATTTCTTTTGCATTTATTTTATTCATACATTTTCGATGAAATTCATTTTCCGTCAATAATCAT
>JAVKPL010001978.1:0-17373 GCA_032173675.1 Gastrolobium villosum | reverse complement strand
TATGTTGTTTTGTGGTTACTTGACTAAGTTACGTATTGCTAAAGAAAGGATGAAAAGATTTGGTAAATAATGAATAACCAGGATTTAGACTTTACTGATTTAAATGTTTGTGTGGATTGTATTAAAGGAAAACAAACAAAACACACAAGAAAAGGAGCCACAAGGTCACTAACTATTGAAATTATACACTGATGTATGTAACGATGATGTTAATGCCTTCAATAAAGAAAAATATTTTATCACTTTTATTGATGATTATTCACGTTATGGTTATGTCTATTTGCTGCATGATAAGTCTCAAGCTGCAAATGCTTTGGAGATTTATATTAATGAAGTTGAAAGGCAATTAGACAGAAAGGTGAAGATTGTCAGGTCTGATAGGGGTGGTGAATATTATGGAAGGTATGATGAAAGTGGACAACATCCGAGGACCAATTGCTAAATTTCTGGAAAAGCGTGGTATTTGTGCTCAATACACAATGCCCGGTACACCGCAACAGAATGGTGTATCTGAAAGGCGTAATAGGACCTTACTGGATATGGTTAGGAGTATGTTAAGTAATTCTTCTTTACCCGTTTCATTGTGGACTTATGCGCTAAAAACTGCCATGTATGTATTGAATAGGGTTTACTGGTCAAGTCAGTTCCAAAGACTTCTTTTGAACTTTGGACTGGAAGGAAACCTAGTATAAGACACCTGCATGTTTGGGGTTGTCAGGCAGAAATTAGATATTACAATCCGCAAGAAAAGAAACTGGATGCAAGGACAATCAGTGGTTATTTCATTGGTTATCCAGAAAAATCGAAAGGGTATAGATTTTACTGTCCTTATCATACTACAAGGATTATTGAATCTGGAAATGCTAGGTTTATTGAGAATGGTGAAGTTAGTGGGAGTGAAACACCACGTAAAGTGGATATTCATGAAGTGAGAATACAAGTTCCATTGACTTGTAGCTCTAGTAAAGTTATTGCTCCTTATGCTATTGAACCAATCAATAATAATGAAGGACAAGTTAATGATCCCACTACTCATGAAGAAATCATTGTTAATGAACCGAATGAACCCATAGTAGAAGAACCACAACAGATAGCATTAAGAAGATCTCAAAGAGAAAAGAGACCTGCTATTTCTAATGATTATGTGGTATATCTACAAGAGTCTGATTTTGACATGGGTATTCAGGATGATCCAGTAACGTTTTCACAAGCCATGAATGGAGAAAATGGTGATAAATGGTTAGATGCTATGAAAGATGAGTTGAAATCTATGGAACAGAACAAAGTTTGGGATCTTGTTGAGTTACCAGAAGGGTGCAAGAGAGTTGGTTGTAAATGGGTCTTTAAAACCAAACGTGACTCTCATGGTAACTTAGAACGTTACAAGGCCAGACTTGTTGCAAAGGGATTCACTCAGAAAGATGGCATTGACTATAAAGAAACTTTTTCACCAGTTTCAAAGAAGGATTCTTTAAGAATTATTATGGCATTGGTGGCTCATTATGATCTAGAGTTACACCAAATGGATGTGAAAACTGCCTTTCTAAATGGAAATTTAGATGAAGATGTGTACATGGACCAACCAATGGGGTTCATAGAAAAGGGTAAAGAGCACATGGTGTGCAAACTTAAAAAGTCAATATACGGACTTAAACAAGCTTCACGGCAATGGTACCTTAAGTTTAATGATACTGTTGTTTCCTTTGGATTTAAAGAAAACATTGTTGATCGATGTATATATCTGAAGATCAGTGGGAGCAAGTTTATATTATTGATTCTGTATGTTGATGATATTTTGCTGGCAACTAATGATCTTGGTCTTTTAAATGAGACTAAGAAGTTTCTCTCTAGTAACTTTGAAATGAAAGATATGGGCGAGGCAGCTTATGTGATAGGAATAGAAATATTCCGTGATAGATCACAAGGACTGTTAGGTTTGTCTCAGAAAGCATATATTAATAGAGTTCTAGAGAGATTCAGAATGGAAAACTGCTCATCATCTCCAGTTCCAATTCAGAAAGGAGATAAATTTAGTCTCATGCAATGTCCTAAAAGTGAATTGGAACGAAAAGAAATGGATGCAATTCCGTATGCATCATTAGTTGGGAGTTTAATGTATGCTCAGACTTGTACGAGACCAGATATTAGCTTTGCAGTTGGGATGTTGGGTAGATACCAAAGTAATCCCGGTATGGATCATTGGAAAGCTGCAAAGAAAGTTCTGAGATATTTGCAAGGAACTAAAGGTCACATGCTTACTTATAGAAGGTCTAACAACCTTGAAGTGATTGGATACACAGATTCAGATTTTGCAGGATGCGTAGACACAAGAAAGTCTACATGTGGTTACCTGTATCTTTTAGCTGAAGGAGCTATATCATGGAAAAGTACGAAGCAGACTGTAATAGCTGCGTCCACTATGGAAGCTGAATTTGTGGCATGCTTTGAAGCCACAATTCAGGCTAAATGGCTACGGAACTTTATTTCAGGGCTTGAATTGGTCGACAATATTGAAAAGCCGCTGAAAATTTATTGTGATAATTCCGCAGCAGTCTTCTTTTCTAAAAACGACAAGTATTCCAAAGGTGCTAAACATATGGAATTAAAGTACTTTGCCGTTAAAGAAGAGGTTCAGAAACAAAGAGTGTCTATAGAGCATATAAGCACCAATCTTATGATAGCTGATCCCTTGACGAAGGGATTACCGCCCAAGACATTTACTGGTCATGTATGTAGAATGGGCATTATGTCAGCTAATGAATGATGACAATTATTGTTATGTATTAAGTATTGACACTCTGAGCTCATTGATGAATATATGTTTCTGTTATTGTCTTATTTTCAATTTATGAATGCATGCAAGTTTATGTAATGATATTGAAAATGTTTATGGTCCATTATGAAGACATTATTGTTGGACATAATGTATACTTCCTATTAAAGTATCATGTTAGGAAGAAGAGTCAATATAGTGGTACATGGAAGGGATTATGCCGACTCGATAGCGTACAACCGCCATGACTCTTGTTGATTTTATTTCTAATAATGAATTATGATGAGGTCAATGTACGGAACCTTAGCCTAGTAAATGCGCATTATAATGAGTGTTGATTAAATCATGAAGGGACACCTCATGACATGAGCCAAGTGGGAGAATGTAAAACTATTTGCCTCATGTGTAATATTATGTGTCAATTGATTTAATTAATAAAAGGGCATTATGGTAATTTTGGCTATTAAAGGGAAGTTACTTAAAGTGTAACTGCTGATAGGTGCAGTTACAAAAAAGATATATGGTCAGTTTTCTATGAAGCGTATCTGATAGAAACAAAAGTTCCTTCTGAGTCTGCCCAGAAAGGTTGTATCCAATCCCTATCAAAGAAGATACAAGAACGGTGAAAGGGTTAAGGCTTAGAGAAAAGATTCTACCATCAAAGTTCTTCCGCAATTATGGACAAAGGTATGTTTATGTGAAACTCATGAATTCTAAAGATCCCTGTCATGTTCTTGAATGATTACTGTTGAACATGAATCAATGATTAAATGCTTACATGTCTCTCTCTCTCTCCCTACAATGAGTATCCTCCGTTCTCTTGCAAGAATCCAGGGTATGCATTTATATTTTAACACCTGAATTGGTTGTTCTTGTTTCCATGTTGACATAATTATAGAGGAATCCGTCTTCTGGATTGTAAAGTTTGCAAATCTGTACAATCCTCTATTCATCTGGGTGTTTCACAATTTGTATTCATTTTTATTTTTTTTGGGTTGTTACCCTTTTGCTTACTTTTGTTTGAAAATGAAAATGAAATTGAAACATCTATCTGATCCTGGAGATTATTCTATTGCTTAACAAAGTGTTTCTTAAAGTTGTTTAAGTTATAGCTTCTTCTTTTTTTGGTTACAAGTTATAGCATTTTTAGTACTTCATTTCTAGAAACAAGTAACACTTTAAATTAGTTACACTCTTATTCCGCTTAACAGATACTTTAAATACCTGGTTACATTTTGTAATTTTTTTTACTTTCATTTTCTTACACAATCAAAACAAATGAAAATATTATAATAATTAGATAAATTGTATTTTATTAACTAATACCAACTTTTAAAACATTAATATATCTATCATAACAGTGTCATATACGTGCTTCCTAGCTGTGGGCTGAAAAGCAATTTTCTGATTAAAGAAAAGCAGGAGACTGAAGTAAAATAGCTATAAAGCGATTCTTTTAGATTACTAGAAACATCAACATATTTTAGTTCGATGGAAATTTTATTCTTTTCTTAAAGATTTTCTTAAATAGAAATAGTGAACGAAGTAACTAAAAGAAATGAACAGTTATAGGATTTTTTGTCAGTGAACGTGTCACAGTTAATTATTTCTTTTTTTGTCAATTTTACTTTTAACTAATTACGGAAGAATTTGCAAATTGATAAAATCCAGTGGACGAATTTAAGTGAACCCAAAGAATTTGACTTTCTGTTTCTTATATTAGCATAGGAGTTGAGTTACTTGTGTTCAATATATTTCATTTATTTATTTTTATTTCTTTATCAATTAATCTGATTCACCACAAAAAGAAACTTAAACTCGAGATAACTGTTAAACTAAAACAATCCCTGCCAGTTAATCACCGTGCTTGTGGTGCTATGTTTTATGTTTTAGGAAGAGAGTTTAATTTACCAAATTTAAGTTTACTATTACACATCTATCAAACTCTAAAGTCTAAATTCATTGATTTGCATATCCCTACTCACTCGAACATAAAATTCATTAATATTGTAAATAATCGATTCAACCCAATAGCTTAAGTTGGTGAGTGAGAGCTTTTTAAATGGTTTTATACATCTCAATACGTCTCCTCACACGAGAGCCCACTGGGCTTGAAGAGTGGACAATGCACAGGCCCACCAACCTGTGACAAGAAAGAAATTCCACTAGAAAGAAAGTACCAACCTGTGACAAGAAATAAATTCCACTAGAAAGAAAGTGGAGGCGGTGATGTTCGAACCCGGTACACCGAGGCTCTGATACCATGTAAAGTATCAGAGTCTCGCCGTCCCCCATTCTCTTGTGGAATTTCTTAGCACAGGTAGACTGAGCCTGTTGCATTATCCACTCTTCAAGCTCACTGGACTCTTGTGTGAGGGGGCGTGTTGAGATATATAGTCTCACATTAGTTGGATAAACAACTAACTGACCTTTATAAGGCCTTGGGCACTCCCACCCTCTGAGCTAATTTTTGAGATGGTGTATCCCAATATTCTTTTACAAATATATAATATAAGTAAAATTGACAAAATTATTGGGCCACTAAAAATAAACATTGAATTTTGTTTTGTTCTTTTGACACAGAAATGTCAAGGATAGGACGCAGAGGCTTACATTCCATGCGGGAACTGTATGGGGAAAAAATATCTCGTGAGTCGATAGATTCAGCTCAAAAACGTGTGATAGATGCTTCACTTACACTTATTCGAGAAAGAGCAAAACTTAAGGCATGTCACCTTTCATGTTATCTTCCTTTACTGATTTTCTATTTTTATTTTATTAATGGAAAAAGAAGTATCATTTTAATGGAAACAAGCTTGTGTCATTTTAGGTGATTCACATAAAGTATAACTGGTCATATTTTGTGTAAATTTGAAAAATTGTTTTTTTTCTTATCTCTCCCCATTCACATCGCTGAGTGTAAAGTGAAAAAAAAAATTTCAAATTTACACAAAACATGACCGGTCAGACTTTGTGTAAGTCACTAAGAGGACACAACTTACACACACTAAACTCTTTTTTTAATAGTAAAAAGCATAGACAACACATTGGAGGCCACAGGTTGGTACCTAGCTAGCATACATCTTTTCATATTTTCAGTGAAATGAAGTTTGAACAATTGAACCACTTATCAAGTTGAGTGGTATAAATGGTAAAGAATGAATTCAACTCAAAAATTAAGTTATTAGTGGAAAGCATATTAATAGCTTTATATTTTATATGATATTTTTTTAACATGTTCTTTCATATGAGAATCCATAAAACATTAAATCAACCAAAAAACTTAAAAGATACATTAATGTTCGCATATTTTATATCGTATTTGTCTGACCTAACTAATTTTAAAACTACCGAGTTAAAAGGATGGATAGATTATCAATGAACCAATTTTTAATTTAAATTGGTCAAACCAATGAGTCAGGTTTGTGTTGAGTCCATAGTCCCATATTTTATATTTTGTTTGGGTGATTTTGATTATAATAAGCATTGCAAGAAAGCAAAAATAAATGCAAAAGTTGCTTTTTCTCCAGGGAGAACTTGTACGTGCTTTTGGAGGTGCTATAGCAACTGCATCTCTTCTTGGAGTTCCTCTAGGACATAATTCATCATACCTTGAAGGACCCGCATTTGCTCCCCCTTTCATTAGGGAGGCCATTTGGTGTGCTAGCGCAAACTCCACAACTGAAGAAGGTATTCATGTGGTTTTCTTTAGGATATTAGAAACTCTTCTTTGTTTAGACCAGCCTAAATTTTGTTGGGAATTGACGCGCAATGGGTGAAGTCTTATATTGGTCATGAGTAAATTAAGCGAGGGTCATATAAGTATAAAGACTCATATATTTAAGGGTTTAGTGTGTCCTTTGAATTTATGTCATTTCACTTTTTATAATGGGTTTTATAATTCTTATGTTTAATAATATGAATTTTTTTTTATTTTTTTCCACATCTGATAAGTTTCTAAAAAAAGTTTATGAAAAAGAATAATTTTAATATTATAACTATGGGAAAAATTGTAAAACCCTTTATAATTATATAACTTATAGTACACTTATAATATGAAAGTTGTTTTTTATCTTTTTCTATGTCAGCTGATAAGTTTTTGAAAATGAAAAAAAAATAACTTTAATATTACAACTACGTATTATGTGAGTACATAGCTATAAGGGGATCGAAGGACATAAACTTATATGCTTGAAAATGGCAAATAAATTTTCCTATATTTAATGTGTTAAGGTTTTGTATTAAGATATGATGTCTCGGTCCAATTATTATGGTTGATATCACTTAGTCTATTGATGATAGTCTCTTGCTCTAAATAGAGTAAACTCAAGTGGCAATTTACTCTTAGCATGATTTTGATTTTGCAGGAAAGGATTTAGCAGATGCACGAGTGCTATCTGATGTTGGTGATGTTCCTATCCAAGAACTTCGAGATTGTGGGGTAGATGATGAAATATTGATGAAAGTTGTTGGTGAATCTGTCAAGCTAGTCATGGAGCAGGTAATTTTTTTTTTTTAAAAAAAAAGAAAGAATGTAATTTTTTCCCCATTGTTTTCAGTTCATTATGATTTATTTTTCCTAAAGCTTCACTTAGATTGGAATTCTTTTTTGTGGAAATAACAAGATTTTTCTAGCATCAAATCTACTATCACATGATTATCATATTTTTCTGATAACTCTGTGTTTGAACTAGATATAGTTTGATTTTCATGGTGTCTATATTCTTCCAGGATCCATTACGTCCCTTAGTATTAGGTGGTGATCACTCAATATCATATCCAGTTGTTAGAGCTATCTCTGAGAAGCTTGGAGGACAAGTTGATATTCTTCATCTCGATGCACATCCTGATCTCTATGATAAATTTGAAGGAAACTATTATTCACATGCTTCTTCCTTTGCTCGAATCATGGAGGGTGGTTATGCTCGAAGACTCTTACAGGCATTTTTTTTTTTAATTCTTGATATGTTTTGTAGCTTTTCTATCCTAAACAGTTTAATTTTATATGGCATTACTGAAACATAAACCATGTGATTCTCAGTCATAATATGCTATTACTTTCATCTCATTCAGCATTTTTATTCTGTTATTAATTTGTACCTCTGTTCATACTGTTATGATTTCTTCTTGCATAATAGTATGATCTATTATAGTTTATTTGAAATAATGTTTAGTTTCACCAGCAAAGAGATAGAACTATGTATGTTGAATTCCTCATAAGCAAGTGTGTTTTGTTGAAATTTAGTTCAATTTAATTCAACCAACCTATCAAAATGATTCTGTAGTGTATAGAAGTTGAATTTATCAGGTAAGTGATAAAGAACAGATGCATATGGTTGGTTTCTTTATTTTTATTTATTTGACTTTTGTTTTCATCAGACGAATTTTATTGTTAATTTTGTTTCAGTAGCTAAATTGCTGCAAGTTCTTCACTTAATTAGGTGTAAATCTGATTTCTCTTCCTGAGTGATAGTAGTGAATATTTCAATATTCATCCACAATTTGCATGATATGTCACATATTCTTCATGCTTTTTAATTCATTAATTTATTTCAGGTTGGCATAAGATCAATAAATATTGAAGGGCGTGAACAAGGCAAAAAATTCGGTGTGGAGCAATATGAAATGAGAACATTTTCAAAAGATCGCCACTTCTTAGAGAACCTGGTCTCTCTCTATCTTATCTCTTTTAATATTATTTTTTTGGGCAATGCTTTTCTCACATCACATGAGATAGCATTGTCTTATGTAAAGACATAATTAAGTGGACCCCACAACTAAAAGAAAAAGAAAAAAGAAAAAAAAATATTGGCTCGGATTTCGACGAGTATGTAACATGAGATAAAATTTCTCATTTAACATGATAAACCATGTGAATTTTGATTTTGCAGAAACTTGGGGAAGGTGTTAAAGGGGTATATATATCAATTGATGTGGATTGTCTTGATCCTGGGTTTGCACCTGGAGTGTCTCATCATGAATCAGGTGGTCTTTCTTTCAGAGATGTTCTCAACATCCTGCAAAATCTTCAAGGTGATATTGTTGGTGGAGATGTGGTTGAATACAACCCACAACGTGATACTGCTACAGGATTAACTGCTATGGTAGCTGCTAAGTTTGTGAGAGAACTTGCTGCAATCATGTCAAAGTGATAAATCTCTTCCCTCATGCTATTTACTTCAATGTACTCCTCATTCCCTAAATGCACCTGGAGTGGCATTCAGTTTTTACTAGATTTTATTTGAAGCATTAATAAAAGAGTTTACATGTACTTGTGCTTTAGCTACTGAGAAATCCCGTGCAGCACAATGCTTCATATGTAATTTGGTGTAACATGTATGTCACAAACAGATTGCTATGCCTTTATTTTCAGCATATTGTTATGCCTCGGTTTTTACTAGGATTTGAATTGAAATAATGGGTATCAAGAATGAAGTTTAGACCTCTCAATAGCCTTAAAAGTTAAATTGTTAAGTGAGGTACATATATAATTTTCTATTATATTATTTCTTAACATTCTATGTGTTGCAATTACAATAAATATATCGGTTGTACAAGTAATATAGTAAAAGTCAAACAAAACAATAATATATCTAGGCAATCAAAATTGTATCGATTTTTGGGATTTTGTGAGAATATAATTTGAATTAAAATAATTTTGGACTTAGTTTCTTAGACTTAGACAGGATGGTGACATTTCATGTTAGGGTAGTCATTTTGGAGGTTATTTAAAACTAACCTAATTTAAGTTATATAGAAATAGGAGAGTAAAAAAAAAATGTGAAAATAATTGGATAAAAAGGAAAAGAAAAAATTAATGTTATGTAGAAAGAATTCATAAAAGCACTTTTTCAACCATATTAAATATTTCCGTCATTTTGATTCTTGTACATTCCAACAACCGGCGTGTGGTTGCTGACACGGCTAGCAACAAGGCCATTGACTGCTGAAAGTGTACTAGGTTGTCATTTTCGGGCAAGTTTTGCAATTTTTTGGCGTTCAGAAATTTAGTTATATGTGGCCGATGACTAAATCTGCCTATATATGGACTTAATCATATATTCTCGTAAAATTTCGTCATTAAAATAACAAAAAAAATTGCAATTAGCAAAGAGAATAGGACAGATGGTATACCTCGTGGCCTTCGTCGCAATCCCACATGTATCGGTATCAAAATGTTATATGAATGGGTGTTATCTCACTCTCTTAATTGATACACCCCAATGTTTCGCAACTGTATACGGAGAATTTTACCCAAATCAATTAAATTAGTCAATTAATTGATGAACGGTGGAATAATTAAAAAAAAAAAAACTTATGTGTGAGATTATGTGTTTGTCAATTGGTAAAATTGGATGAGGTTGCTGGGATTAGTGTTAAATTAAATTACGTAAAGTGCACGTAATATGGTGGAAGACTTTAAAAGCACTAGGGAATTTTTTTTATACCGATCATAATTATTTTTTGAGGCAAATAAACTTCGATTATTTAAATAATTTTTTTTTTTTTTTTGTAATATAGGAAGGCATAGCCCAACTTACAGCGAGTTTAGGAAACAAAATCTAATTACATTACTGGGTTAGCTCGAAAAAAAAATGAGACAGAAAATCCGACCCGAGTCGGATTAGGGTTGACTCAAAAATATGGCTCATGCGTTGACTTGAAAAAATAGTTCGGGAGTTGACTCAAAAATTGGCTCGCGAGTTGCCTTGAAAATTACTCGCCGTTGACTCATTTTCAGCCTATTTAAATAAACATGTAGTACTGATGCATCAGCTGTGTGGCTTCCATCAGCTTAAACAAAGAGTTACAAAATGAGAAATAAAAGCCAAATATTCTAGTTTAGAATTTTATTCACAATAAATTTGCACCATCATCAAGAATCAATCAGAACCACTTGCTACCAAGTGAGTAAGATATTTGAACCAAATAGAGACAGCACAGCCTAACAATATAAAAATGACATAGATGTGAGGTGAGAAGATTAGGAGCTTAGGTTCAGAAAAGGAAGAAAGATGATGACAACATGTGTGAGTTTTGTCCATTTTTGTATATTATATTTTGTATTTTTTAAAAATAAAA
The DNA here is from genome assembly GCA_032173675.1 of Gastrolobium villosum. Lineage (NCBI taxonomy): Eukaryota > Viridiplantae > Streptophyta > Magnoliopsida > Fabales > Fabaceae > Gastrolobium > Gastrolobium villosum. The sequence goes on along the minus strand of JAVKPL010001978.1, from coordinate 6,518 downwards.
ACTCAACCCGCGAGTTAGCCCATTTGACCCTCGAATTGGCTCTTTTTTTCCGACCTGTCTCGAGTTGGCAGCTCATTTTTGTCAACTCAACCCAACTCATTTTTTGACGGATTACGAACCAACCCTCATTTTTGCCAACCCTAAAAGAGATCATAAAAAATATTATTAAAAGAATTTAAATTAGAAAAAAAACTTATTGGCGAGTATAAAATCATGGGAAAATTGTTTATAATTTTAAATGACACAATTTATATCCTTTCACTCTCACAAAGAGGTGAGACCCACACTTTTATTTTTTGTCAACTTTCTCCTCCTAAAAGCAAAATATTCTAGTTTTAAATTTTTTTCACAACAGGTTTGCACCAACATTAAGAAACATCAGAACCACTTGTTACCAAGTGGGTAAGATATTTGAATTAAATAGAGCCAGCATAGCTTAATAATATAAAAATGGCAGGGATGTGAGAAGATTAGGGACTTAGGTTTACAGAAGGAATAAAGATGATGATAACATGTGTGGATTTTGCCCATTTTTATATATTATATTTTGTATTTTTTATAAAAAACTCAACCCGCGAGCTGACCCGTTTGACTCACGAATTGACTTATTTTTTTTCGAGCTGGCTCGGGTTGGCAGTTCATTTTTGCCAACCTATCGCGACTCATTTTTGGCGAGTTATGAGCCATCCGACGGATTGGTTCGTTTTTGCCAACTACAAAAGAGATCATAAAAAATATTATTAAAAGAATTTAATAATTAGAAAAAAATTATTGGGGAGTATAAAATCATACACCTTACAAATACTTGCAATCAAGTTGGGTGTCTGATTGCATTGTTGCAGTATGCAACCCGTTTTGCGACGCAAATTGGAAATTGCATCACCTGACAAAAACTTGCAATGATTAAAAGAGATCATTAAATAGTTATATTAAAAATAGGTATAGGTTATATTTAGAAATTTAAAATTTACAAATTCTTATAAATTATATTATATTATGGGTAGTATATTTTTAAATAATATGTATTATCCATAGTATATAGTGTAATTTATAAAAATTTGTAAACTTTCAATTTGTAAAAATAACTATTCTCTTTAATTTTTTTAATAATTATAAAGTTTAAAAATATATTTTAGGAAATATAATATCATAGACCTCAGTATAGGGGTGTGTGTTATCGTATTGTTGCAGATGGCAAGTTGGCAACACAATTTAGGACGCAAAAATGCAAATTGCACCCCATCACATCACAAAAAACAGAATGATAATATAAGATAATGGGTTTTATTTGTCTTAAATAACCATTTAAATTGCTGCACAAATTTTTATTTTGCGGCTGATTTATCGATATTTGTGTCGTATTTTTTATTTTATTTTTAAAATGATAGATCCCACAATGATTATTTTTATAACATAAAATAAAAAATTTGCAGCACCATAAAACAAATAAAACCCAAAGATAATACCTTTTAAGACTATATTTGGTATGTACCATAACATAAGGCTCAATACCATACGGTATTATAAAATTTTAATATGATAGTATATATAAATGGATTTGATTTTCTCATGTTGCATGAGAATTCAACTCTCACATTGTGACTCAACTAGTGGTGGGTCCCACATTTATTAAAAAATGAAAAAAAAATGAAAAACTTTTTGGTATGTACCATAACATAAGGCTCAATACTATACGGTATTATAAAATTTTAATATGATGGTATATATAAAATAGTGTATCCGTTTTTAGAATTGGTTAACAATAAGGTACCATTACGAGCCACAGGACAAAGGAATTTAAGGGTGCCTTGTAGGCTGGGGTTAATGTTAAAATGATTGCGCCAATTTGTTGTTGGTTTTTGCTCCACTTGCCTCATTGCTGAATAGTTCATTGTGATAACAAAGCACATCGAAGATGAACCAAAAAAAGATACATATAGGGAAGGAATCACAGGCTAGTGGATCCTTCACCGTTTCCAAAGATGTCAATGGTGAACATGTCTAAAGGGAACTAAAATTTCTCTAAAAACCAAACAATACATAACAGAGTTGTAGAGGTACAACGCGGTGACACCAACCTCATTGATGGCGAAATCCATGTCATGTCCTCCTTCGGAACAAAACTTGCAGCGGGAGTATCCAATGGATATTGTTCTATCTGATTGAGAAGTGTATAGTTAAAGATTAGTAAATTTATATAGAATATGGTACTTTTTCTAAGATTTCTGTGAATGAAAATACTCTTCATATATCAAATCAAGGCACATAGTTATAAACTACATTTGCCAAAACGATTGTATATGCAAGTGATAGCATAATAGTATATGAGAGAGACTAGTCTATATTTATAGCATAATATTTATTTGCCAAAAGGATTGTATATGCAAGTTTACTTATAGATGATGACGTTCTAAATTTTTAGGGAGTGTTTGGTAGAGGAGATATTTTTTTATCGGGTAAAAAAGATTTTCAGAAATATGGTGGGGATTTTTTTTCCTCGTTGAGTTACGAAAAGGTATTTGGTAGGACAAATTTTTTTCGTAAAAGCTGGGTTAATTTCAATGACACTATGTTTGGTTCATGGTAAAATATTGATGAGAATCTGAAGTGAAATAACTAAATTATCCATTTTTACACATTTGTTTATATATTGTACAAGGGCACTTTTGTCTTAAAATACGAAAATTTATTTATGAGTTCGTGAAAAAAAAAAAAAATACCATGGATGAGATGAGATAATTTTTTTCTTATGTATAGTTAAAGACGGGAATGATGTGAAAATGTATCCTGAAATTTTTTTATTTTTAGTCATACTAAACATGGGATTTTTTTTTCCATCCTACTTTCCTAGCATTTCAACCAAAAAACTTATACCAAACATCCCACCAATGATATTGTCATTAATAAAATGATTATTTCCTAATTAATATGATTTCTATTTTGTATTATTATTTATTGAATCTTTACGTGTATATGGGCCTTACATAAGTTCATAATATTTCATTTTTTCAAATGTGAATTTTTTTTTTCACTCTATTCCTTTTTTTATTTGTACTTTCATCTATGTCACAAAAAAATTTCCGCACGAATTTTTTTTTTACTATATAAATTTATATAATATAATTACAAGTGTGAAAAAATTTATTTAAATCAAACTGAATCATAAACCAAATTAAAATGAACTATAAATAATAATATTTTATGGTTGGATTTAAAATCAAATTATTTTTTAATCAATTTAAGAATTAAATTATTTTTAAAATTTTGGTTTTATGAAGTACACTGCTTTACTAGTTTCGTCTGGCTTGATAAATTTTCACCAAATCAAATTATACTTACATGATAAAAAATCACATTTTATAAATTAAATATTTTTAATCACTTTAAAAACGGGATTATCTTCTCTAAGTTAGTTTGTTTCTCCAAAGCACCAGTGGCGGCGCCAGCCTCCGACCGGAGCCCGGTCAAAAAAATTCATGTGTATTTATTTTTCTTAATTTTAGTTAGTTTATATCATAATATATTTAAATTATATTAAATATAAAATATTTGAGCAGGAAGCATACAAAAGAATTATAATATTATTAAATATTTTTAAATTTTATTGAATATATTTTAGGGAAAACATCAAAAAAATCTCTATTACTTTTCTTAATTATCACTTACCCTCTCACAAATTTTTTGAATCATTTACATCCTTATTTAAATTTTCTTTATCACTTATCCCACGACTTAAAGTTTTTTTTTTATCATTTACCCCCTATAAGTTAGGGGGTAAATGATCATGAAGAAAGTTATAAGGATTTTTTTGAAGTTTTTCCTATATTTTAATTTGTTATAAAAATAGAAATTATACTTAATGATACAACTTACCCAAATCTATCACCAAATATATTTTAATTTTTTGATAGGTTCAAATCACAAATTTTAATACAGGTCAAATTATAATTTTAGACTAGGTCAAATTATAATTAATTATATAATTATACATGATAAATACAATTTATTAAAATTTAACTCGGATCGAGACACAACTGCACATAACTGCAAAACACTTTACCTGTTTAGTTCGATTCGGCATATATGGAAAATAAAATCAAGCCCATTATATTCATCCTTATAGGTGTGAAAAAGTTATATAAATCATGACTCAAATCAAATCATTTAATAAATAATCATATTTTTTTTAACCGATTTTAGAATGGAACGTTTTTTCTAGAACAGTTAGTTTCTCTAAACTGAACTATCTTAATTATCGGTTGAAAATTCCTTATGGAAAAGTGAATTATGCCTACCCTAAATGTAATAATGATAATAGTAAAGTTATAATACATCATATTAAATTATTATATTATACTTATTACAATCCTAATATATAATACCCAAATTACATTATTAGTTGTCAAAATTAATTTCTGAATAATTACTAAAATTAATAATGTAATGGTATTGTAAATCATATTGGAATAAACTAGATTTGTATAAAGTATTTTGCAAGTGGCGCGATGTGACGAACATTCCTTGGGATCTGAGTTATTTAATGAATATTCGGGATATTGGTCTGTGCATCGACTTTCCTGCCCTTATCGTCACAACTCACGAACAATCATTACCTTATCGAGGAGCAAACTTATACTTGATCGGGACCATGAAAAAATTGGGTGAGACTGAGATGAGAGAAAGAAAGAAAAAGTTGAGAAAAAAAGAAAGAGAAAAAAAAATAATTATTATAGGTGTCAATTTTTGAGTAGAAGGACACAGTGATCCGAAAGCATATTAAATTTTTTGATGCTACTTCCATTTTATATGATATGATTTTTTTAACGTTAATATTTAATGTAAGGGAAAAGTTCAGTAATGTCACTCTGATTTCTTTCAGAATCATTTATGTCCCTGTGATTTTTTTCTTATTACATATGTTCCTGTGATTTGTAAGAGGGTATGTTTTTTATCACATATGTCCTTGTGGTTTCTTATTTTTTACAAAGCACATGGTCATATCTGATAGAAAAAACCATAGGGACATAGATGATTTTGAAGCAAATCACATGGGCATTTGTGAACTTTTCCCTTAATGTAAATATAAAAAATAAAAAATTAAGATTATGAAATAATATCTGAAAAATTATAAAAACATTTATATTTGATATTTAAGTTTGACAATGTAATAAAAAATAAGTATTTTGTATATTCTATAATCACAGTTTGATAAAGGAAATTAATGAGAAATCAAAACTTTCAAAAGCATATTAATAAATAAAATTAAAGAATTAGCATCGTAATTAATAAAATATTCTTATTACATGAATATTTATATTTATTTATTTTTAATTATACTTTAAAAGATTGATTTAAAAACCTATAATCTTTATTTGTAAGAAATTAAAACCTGAAAAATAATAATATTTTTTTATTTATATTCTATAAACATGAATTAACACCGATTAATCTTTACTAAAAAAAAATCAATGGGAAATTAAAACACTCATAAGCATATTAGTTAATAAAATAGTATGAACGATTTGGAAAAGGGCCATCATAAAAAGGAGTTAGTGAATGGGAAGCGAAATGTAGGAATAAAAAATCTGAATCTGTCAAAGGATAATGGAGAAGGTAGTTCTGTTGGGATGGATAATCCTAGCAGTACTAATCACCATAATACGAATGGTTTGATACCTAAACACCAAAATCAAGTCTCCATTGGTCAAGTAATGAAGACTTCAAATGATCATCTTGACCCGAAACCTCCTGACCCTATGGCTGAAGACGGTGTGCAGGAAAATGTTGCAAATGAGATGGAATATGTAAGTGCTAATGATAACATCACATTGAAGGATTGTGAAAAACAGGGATTTTCAGGCATTGTAAACCAATCTCAAAGTTTTTAATGAATTTTCTCATATGGAATTCAAGAGGGGCTGCTAGAAGGGAGTTTGGCAATGCCCTTAAAACTCTGATTAAGAAACATATGGTGGATATGACTGTTGTGGTTGAACCTCGAACTCACAGTGGAATCTGTAGAAAGCTTATAAAGAAAGTGGGGTATGATAGTTTTGTTGTAGAAGAAGCTCAGGGGTTTGCTGGTGGAATTTGGATCATGTGGCATAGTGGCAAGTTGAGTATAACTGATCTTTCTCAATCTTCTCAATTTGTTCATTGTAAAATTACTATTCCTAATGGTAATTGTTTTGAATTCACGGCAATATATGATAATCCTTCTCAAAGTATTAGAAATAATTTGTGGGAGGATCTTCGGTTCCTTAGTAATTCTATTTCTGGTCCTTGGGTGCTTGGAGGGGATTTTAATGAAATTGCTTCTACTCATGAAAAAAAGGTGGTGTTATTGCTGATCCTGTTAGGTGTCAGAAATTTGCTTCAGTCTTGGAAGATTGTAAGGTGGCTGATATGGGCTGTGATGGGCCCTTTTTTACTTGGCAAGGTCCTAAATGGCCTAATTTAAGAAGAGTTTACAAGCGGCTTGATAGAGTTGTTGCTAACGTAGAATGGAGAATGCTTTT
>JAVKPL010001977.1:0-17566 GCA_032173675.1 Gastrolobium villosum | reverse complement strand
CAGCTTCTGTTCCAACTTATTTTCTACGCTCCAAGCGTAGGGTTCCATGCTTGGAGCGTGGACCCTCTGTCCCAAGTTTCTTTTCTATGCTTGAAGCGCAGAGTTCTACGATTCAAGCGTAAACTCTCTGGAGCATTTTCACTTCCTTCTTTTATTCAATTTTTTTAATTTTTCTCTGGTTATCTAAAAAAAAAATGAAAACAAGAAACAATAAAAGGATAAAAATGTTGGGTTGCCTCCCAACTAGCGCGTGTTTAACGTCCCGAGCCTGACGGTTACCTCATTTAAGTTGCAATTGAATGAAGGCGCAAAGCCACAACTTGTTTCACTACGGGTCCTCCATAGAAGAACTTCAATCTAGAGCCATTGACCTTGAAGGGTCTGTCGTCCTCCATGGAAGATATCTCCACAGTACCATATGGAAAGACCTTTTTAATCACAAAAGGTCCTGTCCACCTGGATTTCAACTTCCCTGGAAAAAGTTTCAATCGGGAATTGTATAACAATACCTGCTGACCAGGCTCAAACTCCTTGTGTTTAAGTTTGCTATCATGATACTTCTTCGCTTTTTCTTTATAAATCCTAGAGCTTTCAAAGGCTGAATTCCTAAACTCATCAAGCTCTAACAGTTGAAACTTTCGTTTCTCAAGAGCTGCTGTGGCATCAAAGTTTAGGAATTTAATAGCCCAAAAGGCTCTATGTTCAAGCTCCACTGGTAAATGACAAGCTTTCCCGTACACAAGTTGATAGGGAGACATTCCTATCGGAGTTTTGTATGCAGTTCGGTATGCCCACAGTGCATCATCCAGTCTTTTTGACCAATCCTTTAGAGAAATACTGACAGTCTTTTCCAGGATTCGCTTCAGTTCCCTATTGGAAACTTCCACTTGGCCACTTGTCTGTGGATGATAAGGTGTAGCGACCTTATGCCTGACACCATATTATGTTAACAGATTTTCAAACTGCTTATTGCAAAAATGAGAGCCTCCATCACTTATGATTGCTCTTGGCACTCCAAATCTGGTAAAGATATTCTTTCTTAGGAAGTTTACAACCACCTTCGCATCATTAGTAGGAAGAGCTGTTGCCTCAACCCACTTAGAAACGTAATCCACAGCTACCAGAATGTACTGGTTGGAATAGGAAGATGGAAATGGTCCCATGAAATCAATCCCCCATAAATCAAATAATTCCACCTCCATAATAGTGTTTAGAGGCATTTCATCTTTCCGGGAAATGTTCCCTGTCTTTTGGCATCTTTCGCATTTTTCCACATACTCTCTGGCATCTTTGAAAAGAGTAGGCCAGTAATACCCACTTTGCAATACCTTTTGTGCAGTTCTGTTTCCACCAAAATGACCACCATAATCAGAATTGTGACAATGCCATAAAATTTCCTTGATTTCCAATTCTGATACACATCTTCTCAAGATTCCATCAGCACATTGGAAATACAGGAATGGATCATCCCATACATACCTCCTGGCATCATGTAAGAACTTTTTCACTTGTTGCTTTGTGAGATCAGGAGGTACTTTCTTGATGACCTTAAAATTAACAAAATCAGCAAACCATGGTTCCATATGTAGTGCAAAAATTGGTTCTTCAGATAATTTCACAGATATTGCAAGGACTTGTTCATCCGGAAAATAATCGTTGATCTCTAAAGCAGGATCATCTTGTAGGGTCTTCTCTCGGATTCTGGATAAGTGATCCGCAACCTTATTTTCCATTCCTGACTTGTCTTTGATCTCTAAATCAAACTCTTGAAATAACAACATCCACCTTAACAGCCGTGGTTTTGCATTTTGTTTAGAGATCAAATACTTTATTGCTGCGTGATCAGTAAAAATGATGGTCTTGGCACCAAGGAGATATGGTCTAAATTTATCAAGTGCATAGACCACAGCGAGCATCTCCTTCTCTGTTGTTGCATAGTTTACCTGTGCTTCATTCAGAACTTTGCTAGCATAATAAATTACGTGCAACAGTTTGTTTCTTCGTTGGCCAAGAACAGCACCAATAGCTAAATCACTAGCATCGCACATCAACTCAAATGGCATACTCCAATCAGGTGAAACCAAGACAGGAGCAGTAGTGAGTTTTTCCTTTAATAAATTAAAGGCTTTGAGACACGCATCGTCAAAAACGAACTCATTATCTTTCATGAGAAGTTGACTTAGTGGCTTGGCAATTTTTGAGAAGTCTTTGATGAATCTTCTATAAAAGCCAGCATGACCAAGGAAACTCCTCACTCCATTAACATTAATTGGAGGAGGTAGTTTTTCAATGAGCATTAGTTTTGCTCTATCAACTTCTATACCGTCCTTAGAAATTTTGTGTCCAAGCACAATGCCTTCTTGGACCATGAAATGACATTTTTCCCAGTTAAGGACCAGGTTTGTCTCTTGACATCTTTTCAGTACTTTAGATAAATTGCCTAAGCAATCATCAAAGCAAGAGCCAAATACCGAAAAGTCATCCATGAATACTTCTAAGAACTTTTCTACCATATCTGAGAAGATTGATAACATGCACCTTTGAAAAGTAGCAGGTGCATTGCACAATCCAAACGGCATTCTCCTATAGGCAAAAACGCCAAAAGGACAAGTGAATGCTGTCTTTTCTTGATCTTCTGGAGTCACTGCAATTTGATTATAACCACTGTACCCATCAAGGAAACAATAATATGAATGACCTGCTAACCTTTCCAGCATTTGATCCACAAAAGGGAGAGGAAAATGATCCTTCCTAGTTGCTTCATTAAGCCGTCTGTAGTCAACACACATTCTCCATCCAGTAATTGTCCTGGTAGAGATTAATTCATCCTTATCGTTCTTTACCACAGTAACACCTCCTTTCTTTGGTACAGTTTGTACAGGACTCACCCATGCAGTATCTGATATTGAATAAATCATTCCAGCATCAAGAAGTTTAACTACTTCTTTTCTCACCACTTCTTTCATCATGGGGTTCAATCTCCTTTGAGGCTGCCTTACAGGTTTGATATCATTCTCCATGAGAATTTTATGCGTACAGAAGGAAGGGCTTATACCCTTAAGATCAGCCATGGACCATCCTAAAGCAGTCTTATGTTTTAAAAGAATTTCTTTCAGTTTCTTCTCATCATTAACAGATAGACTGTTATTTATGATCACTGGATATGTTTCATTGTCACCCAGGAACATATACTTTAGGGCTGGAGGTAACTCCTTAAGATCAACTTTAGGAGCACCTATTTCCTTGTCAGAAGTCTTCTGTTCAAGCAACTCATTAGCAACTTTAATGTCTTCCTCAAAAGGGATATGATCTCTTTCTTGCAATTCAACAGTAAATTCTTGCAAGGGAGTTTCATCTTCATGCATCACTTCCTCTAAGACATTAATTTCAAAACAATCACTATCATCATCTGGTCTTTTTATTGCATCAAAGACATTGACAGTGATTGTGTCTTCATTCATCCTTAGCACCAGCTTTCCCTGTTCTACATCAATCATTGCACGGGCTGTGGCCAGGAAGGTTACCCAATATGAGAGGCATTTCATTCTCAACCTCCATATCAAGCACAATGAAATCAGCCGGAAAGATGAACTTGTCAATTTTTACCAGAACATCTTCGACTATTCCACTTGGTTTCCTCAAGGATCTATCAGCCAGCTGAAGAGAAACCAGAGTAGGCTTCAATTCAGTGATCCCTAAGGCTTTACAAACAGATAAGGACATCAGATTAATACTTGCCCCTAAATCACACAAAGCTTTGCCAATCTTTGTGTCTCCTATTTCAATTTCAATATTAAAGCTTCCAGGATCACGAAGTTTGGGAGGAAACTTCCTAGTGATAATAGCACTGCACTTCTCATTAAGTGCAACTGTTTGACATTCCTGTAGCTTTTGCTTCCTTGAAAGGAGGTCTTTCATGAATTTGGCGTAGTTTGGCATATTAGCCAATGCTTCAGCGAACGGAATGTTCACATGCAATTTCTTGAAAAGATCAAGAAATCTGTCATAACTCTTGGCTTTTAATTCTGGCTTCAACCTTCCAGGATAAGGTGCCATTTTCAGCAGATACTCTTCACTGAGTTCAAATTTTTCTTTTGGAAGAGTAGCTGTTTCCTTCTCATCATCAGTTGGTTTCAATACCTCAGGAGATTCAAATTTTTCTTTTTCAGGTTTCTCCTCTGTTCAATCTTCTTTTCCTTCTCAATAGGTTTTGGTGGTGATGATACCACTTTCCCACTTCTAGTTGTAACTGCCAAACAATCTTCCTTGGGGTTAGTAGTAGTGTTACCAGGAAAGGTACCTGGAGTTCTATCAGATAATTGTTGGGCTAGTTGACCAATCTGATATTCCAGGTTCTTGATTGAAGCTTTTGTATTTCTGGAATCAGCTCTGCTCTCCTCAATGAAAGCATTGGTACTTCTTTGATTAACCTTACTTTCCTCCATGAAAGCGTTAGTACTTTGTGCTAATGTTCCGACTAAACGCTCCAGGTCAGAAGGCTCTTTTTTTGGAATAGGTGGTGGTTTTAGATAGTTGTCTGATGTCATATCTAAACCAGTACCTTGATAATTTTTCCTCTGGTAATTATTACCACCAGCAGCATTATTTTGATTTCTTGAGAAATTTTGATTAGGGCGCTGATCATACCAAATACCGTTTACCTGAAATTGTTGAGTAGAATCTGAGGACATCAATGTAGGACAAGTATTGGTATCATGATCTTCATGACAATACTCACAATCAAGGACAACTGCGCTTGCTTGAACTTTGGAAAGTTGCATCCTTTCAAACTTCGCATGCAGATTGGACATTTGTTGTGATAACAACTTTTGTTCTGCCAGCATTGCACTATTATCATTGATTGGCTCTGCTTCCCTTTTCCCGGTCCTTATAGATGTTTCATTCTCGTTCTTAGCTAACTTGTCAATAAGATGATATGACTCAGAAGCTAGTTTATCACCCAAAGAACCGCCTGCTGCAGTATTAATAACCAATTTCGTTTCTGGTAAACAACCATTGAAGAAGATTCTCACTTGGTCCCCTTGAGATAGGTTATAATGAGGAACCTTTCTCATGAGGGCCTTGAATCTATTCCAAGAAGCGCAGATGGTTTCTCCAAATTGTTGTTTGAAGGAGGTGATATCATTCACCATGTTGTTGTATTTCTCCATGGGGAAGAACTCTGCAAAGAATTTTTCAGATAAATTGTCCCAAGAAATGATGCTATCCGCAGGTTGTCTTTCCATCCAATCAAGAGCTTTTCCCTTAACAGAAAAAGGAAAAAGTCTTAATCGTATTGCATCATCAGAAACATGTGGAGGCTTTGTAGAGTCACAGATTCGTAAAAATCTGTCAATGAATCTGTGAGGATCTTCGTTGTCCTCTCCTCCATACTTTTCTCTTTCGGCCAACTGAATGATGTTGGACTTGAGTTCCCATTGATTGTTCCCAAGTTCTGGTGGAACAATTCCAGCATTGGGCCTGTTGAAGACAGGCGTGAGGATGGTGTTCATCCTAGGATCAGCATTCTGATTAGGAGCAGCCATCTCTAGGGTTTCAGCTACTGGAATGGGAGTTGTCTGTGCCCTTTTTCTTTCCTTCTCTTTTTGAGCAATTCGTTCGCTTCTCCTTAGAAAAGCACTGCTTTGCATACAACTTCAGAGAAAAGATTAGTAGCACAGATTCAAAACAAAAATAAAATAAAATAAAATAAAAACAATTTAATCTTTAAAATCAAGATTAATTGATTTAAGACAAACACTCCCCGGCAACGGCGCCAAAAACTTGACGTGAATCGGCAAGTGTACCGAATCGCGCAAGTAATACAGTGATAAATCACAGTTCGTATCCACATAGAGTGTGTTTAAATCAATTAAAACTCTTTCTTTAAGATTAAATATTTCAAAAGGGTTTTGACACGAATGTCAGGATTGTGTGGAAATTTGATTTGTAAATTTAAAAGACTTGTTTTTGGTTCTTTTTGAAAAAGAATTGAAATAAGGGTTTAAATATATGAGAAAAGCGCTGTAGTAGGGAGCACTCACCAATGATCCCCACCTTTTACTCTGGATTAAGTTAAGTATTAATATATAAATCGTGAACTTAGATAATTATCAGATAAAAGTATCAATAGTTAATTCTCAATCCCTTGAGTAATTAACCCTTTAATCTCATATAGAACCCTAATTCCTTGAGGTGCCCTATATGAGATCAAGCATAACGATCGATAATTGAAACATCTACAATATGAATCATGTCTATGTCTAGATCATGTTCATACCGTCGTTCTATCCCCTTTCCGGATTAAAGACCTCAGATCCCTCTTGTTGGCCCTAATCCTCAGATTTATTATTACTTACTAGATTGATCGGATCTAATAATAACAATAACAATACGAACAGAATAGAACGAAATTCAAAAGATAAATATATTCATAAAAACTCAATCCATTGTATCAGGGGTTCACAAGGGTTCGTGACCCTAACTACAGCAAAGAGGTTCTAGCCAACCATTATCATGGCTAGAATCCAAAGTTCAATTGAAAAACAAAAACTAAAAGAACTACAGAAAGGTAGAAGAAGAGATCTTTCTCAGAACTTCCGCCTCCGAACGATCTCAGTTGTGTAGAATATCAGATGTGTCTCCTAGGGTTGCCTTATGCCCTTTTTATAACCTGAAAATCCTCCTTTTCTCGCAACTGACAGCTGTCTCTCTCAATCCCACGCTTGGAGCGCAGGATCCACGCTCCAAGCGTGGAGCTTCTGCCATTTTTGCTTTTTTCCACGCTCCAAGCGTGGAGTTCCACGCTTGCAGCGTGGATTCACTGTTCTGAAGTCTCCTCCCACGCTTCAAGCGTGGATTCCTACGCTTGGAGCGTGGGACTTCTGTCTGATTCTTCTCCTTACTCCTTTATTTGTTATTTTCCTCCTGTAACATGAAGAATTTGAGTGAGAGAGTGTCTGACAATTTTGTTCAATAATTTCACCACATATACACTTTTATATACAGTTTTAGATCTGATTTCCTGCTGTTTTTGATCTATAAAAGTATATATGCTGGGAGCATATCATGCAGCTCATTTCTCCAACATTTAAAACACACACCAGATATATGCTTACGGTCCACAATCAAAAGTAACCACTATTATATTTTTCAGACTTTTTTGAATCAATTAACATTGCATTGACAATAATAATGAATTAAACCAAAACTTCTTTGTGACTAAAACATTCAAGCTAACTTGGAGAAGTAAGAGCTCAAAATCGTGATGAAAATACTTCTGCAAATAGAGCTACTACGTAGAAGGTTCTGTCAACAGCATGAGTGTTAATAATGATAAGTACGGGACATGTTGATCAAAACATAGAGTTGCTAAAGATATGTGAGTGGTCTTGTGATTTTTTTTCATAACAGTGGGTATGGAGGGATTCAATAAAATTGGGTATTGGCCTTTTTTGGTAAAGGGTATTGAAAGGATGAAGTTATACTTTCACCAAAAAAAATCACCCACCATCTCCCCCCTTTTTACTTGCATCTCATTCTCTTTTATACCATGGATAAAGGTGCTGATGGATCATTGGTACTTGCAATTCTCTTATCTTCACATGTTTGCAGCACGGCACCTGTCCTGTATGAGCATCCTTGGCACTTGTGATGTATGGGAAGCAAAGTAGTTGTAGCTGGTGAAACGAACTCCTATTATAATTTGCAATCTGACACTGCATGAGGGGTCCAATGAGAAGGTTGCTTCGCTCTGAAGATTTGAAAGTTGCACTGTGCACATGAGTCAGTGGCATCATTGCAGGAACCAAAAGATATCATGGGGGAATTCTTCAGCTCGAAGAATTCACCCTTTCACCGCCAAAGGATGTGTTTATTTGTAGCCAATCAATGTGTGCCAGTTAAACCCTTCTATTCCATAGTCTCTCTCTTTTTTCTTCCACCTTATTTCGTGTATAATCCTAGCTTTACTTATATTAGGTGGATTTTGATCAAAATAAAACTGAAATTCATTATTTTTTATTTTCTTATTTTTCATTTATTATTTTTTCTTTTTATTATGTGGGGAGGACAAAATTGAGTGATTACAGCTGCCCCTCTTTACTTATCTTTAGTCGAGAATATGAAGGAATGTAATTTTCATATTATCATAAAGAATAAGTAAAGACGTGAACTCTCATTTTGTCCGAGAATATATGAAGTGGTGGATATTAAGGTATAAAGATAAAGAATGACGAGCGTTGGAGCTCGATAGGTAAACGATGATGGCGCGGGGGCCTAAAATGTGTACATATGCAGAATCGAGATCCCGACTAAATAGGAAAAATAAGTATGCTCTAGATAAGCTGTCAATTTCGGGTTATCAAGTTGTCGCAGCTAAAATAACCCAAAATTATACTATAAGATTAACAAGCCGTCACAGCTAAATTAATCTTAAAGTAAAATTGTCGGACAGGGGACCCAACTTGAATGAGTGCGGGATAGAGGATCCGAATAATTTGGCGTGGGACTGAGGACCCAAATTTTGCTTTTTTTTGACATTAATGGTTCGGGAGAATGGACCCGTCGTAACAGAAAATTACACAAATCAAAATCAGAGTTTTGAAATCTACCTCGCAATAAATTTATTTAATGTAAATCTTACCAATATTTACTTCATTATTTGTCCCAATTTACAAATACAACCACAAGCACATTTTTTTTTTTTGGAAAAGATTTTTCAAAGAAAACGAAAGAGGAAATTTATTTGGAATTCAAGACCATGCAAAACATGACTTTTGTTTGGGTTACTAAGAAATCTACCTAATTAAAATGAGTACGAAGTTAAAAAATTTCCACACCAAACACCAAAAAAACCTGACAGTAATGGTAAAAAATCGACTTGTTAAGTTAACACCGTCACTAATGGAGGCCATTCAACCCGCTGCTATTACATCACTATTAAAAAATTCCATTTTTCCGACAGAATTCTTCCATAAAAAATGATGAAAATTCCATCGCAATTTCATTTCGACGGAATCCAGGTCGTCGAATTTTTCTTCGTTTCTAACAAATTTTTTGACGGAATTCGAAATTCCATTAAAATTTTCGACGTGATTTTCAAAGGAAAAATAATGAAATTTCGTCAAAAATTGTTGTGATGGTTTTCGGTGGAAAATGAATTCCGTTCAAAATTTTCGACGGAAAAATAATGAAATTTCGTTAAAAATTGATGTGATGATTTTCGACGAAAAATCAATGAATTTCCATCGAAAACTGATGTAAACTTTTTTGACGGAAAACAAATTTCGTCAAAAAATTTCAACGGAAAAATAATGAAATTTCGTCGAAAATTGTTGTAATGGTTTTCGACGGAAAATGAAATCCGTAAAAAAAAAAACTAATACAATTAGAGAGTGGTGTACAATAAGTATATACTGTAGCCTTAAAAAATTCATTTTCGGTCGAAGATTTACGACGGAATCAACTTTCCGTCGAAAACCCACTCAAATATAATTTCTTTTTCAATTTATTTTATTCACCCATTTTGGACGGAATTCATTTTCTGTCGAAGATCTTCGACAGAATAAACTTTCCGTCGAAAACCCCCACAAATATAATTTCTTTTTGAATTTATTTTATTCACCCGTTCTCGACGGAATCAACTTTTCGTCGAAAACCCACTCAAATATAATTCCTTTTTCAATTTATTTTATTCACCTATTTTCGATGAAATTCATTTTCCGTCGAATATTTTCGACGGAATCAACTTTCCGTCGAAAACCCACTCAAACATAATTTCTTTTTCAATTTATTTTATTCACCCATTTTTGACGGAATTCATTTTCCGTGGAAGATCTTCGACGGAATAAACTTTCCGTCGAAAATCCCCACGAATATAATTTCTTTTTGAATTTATTTTATTCACATATTTTCGAAGGAATTTATTTTCCGTCGAAGATTTTCGACGGAATCAACTTTCCATCAAAAATCTTCTACGGAATCCATTTTCCGTCGAAAAACTTCACAAAATCGATTCTTTTTGCATTTATTTTATTCACCCGTTTTCGACGGAATCGAAATTCCATTTAAAAGTCCACAAAATATAATTTCTTTTTCTTTTATTTTTTTCAAAAAATTTCGACGGAATTCCTTTTCCGTCGAAAATCTTCAACGGAATTTTTTTTTCCTTCGAAAACTTTTGACGGAAAACAGATTTCGTAGAAAATTCCGTCAATAATTTCTACGGAACTTTTTCCGTCGATAATAAAGACATTTCTAGTAGTGCATAATTCACAAAATAATATTTTGATAATTTGTTTTTACGTCTTGCATAATGGTTATTATTTGATGAATAAATAATTATTGACAATCACAAGTTGCCACTAAATGCAGATAACCTTGGTGTTTATGATTGTTACTAAATGCAAATATACATTTATGTCGATTACCACCACCACCGCTCGCAAGTCTTGCATTTCTAAAAAAAAAATTTAGATAGATAAAATTGTAGCTATTGTTTAAATAGGCGAAATTTCATTTTTATCACTTGTGACTTTATGGTGTATCATTTAATTCTTGTACTTTCAAAACCATATTCATTATGGTTAAGTAAATTTTTTGTTTAATCCCAATGTTCACTTATACTCATAGTGGTTATAAAAATGGATTTAAACTTTCACTATAGAAAAATTTTACTGACACACTCACATAAAAGTGAGCAGGTCCCAATAATATTTTTTTCCATCTTCTCTTACAATGGGACTCAGTTATTTTTATGTCAGTGTGATACAGAAAACCTAGTATGTTAAATTGAGAGTGTCGCTTGTTATGTGATTCTTAGTGTTTTATATTATAATATATTTTTAAATACTGAGTATGAGTCTTATCAACTCGTTCCTTAATATGATGATAGTAGAATCATGATAAACCAAGATTCATTCAGATGGTTTTCTTATATGTGAATCATACGGAGGATAAAATAAGTTTAAAATATTAACTAAACAAAATATTACTTGTAACCAACTAATTACTTTATGAGTTCCATTGAGCCATTAATAAACCAATGATAAAATAAAAAACAAATTGAAAGTCAGAGACTATTAAAAAAATTAAATAACATGAACAACTAGAAAAAATATCCAAGGATGTAAATGTTAAATTCTCTTCTTTTATTTGTGTGTAAAGTATTTTTATTTTAGGTTGAGTGTAAGTTATAAAAAATAAATAATTACCAATATTTAAATTAATCACATATTTCATTATTCACTAATATTATACCTTGACATTGATAGAAATTTAATTACATAAATTAAATCAAAATTTGTATTTTGAAATCATTTGAACAAGCAACTTTAATAACTTAAATAGGGTGAATTGAGTTTTCAAAGTAACTACTTTTGTAGTTTAAAGAGTTTTTGAAGTATAGCTTACTAAAAAAAAAAAATAGTTTTTGAAGTCTAGTAGGTAATCAATGAGTAAGAAAGAGTTACATGTATTAATTTGGGCACAATAATGTCTAAGAGTATTTGGAGCTATTCCAATGAGTACTTATATGTTTTTAATGAAATATAATTGTTAAAAAACTTTATGGAAAATATTTATTCGAATAAATATCGGGACTTACTCAAGTAAGGTGCATCTACCCGAGTAAACATGTACATTTACTGGAGTGCATAAGCTCTAAAGACATGTCAAATTGCAAAATCAATTATTTATCCCTTTTGATTTAAAATGATTTTTAAGCTTATGGACAGATGAAATTATTTGATCCCTTTTGATTTAAAATCGTTTTTAAAATCAATTACTCGAGTAAACATGTTCATTTTTATTGTTGCTTGTCATTTTGTTCTTGAGCCTTCTTTTTTAATTGTTATCATCACAATATTGATGATGTGACACCATTAGATATTTATTGGTTCCACATCTACACATTGATTTTACTAAATCTCCTTCACAATATGACCTTTTTTGAAAAGGAAATACAACAAATGTTACATCATGCAGTGGTTGAATTGCGATTCTAAGATGGTTTAAACAGTTGCTGAAATTAAAGAGCAACAATTTCATTACCATTGCGATTAGCAACAAGAGATGCTTAGAAGGTGGGTGTAAGCGCCACTAAATGGTTATCCAAAAAATGGATGAAGCACTATAAGAAAACTTGCATTTTGTGGTGGTTAACCAACCGTCTCAAATTTAAGCGTGGGGAAGGAATACACGACGATTGATACCAATCGCTACAATAACTGCCGTGATCAATATAACGGCGGTTACAAAGGTGGGTATTCAACCATATAATGATGATAGATTTTAGAGTGGATTCTTTTCGTGGCAGTTTAATACCGCCACTAAATGATAAATTTAGTGCTTTTCGCGGCGGTTTGAAACCGCCACTGATATTAAATAAATTTTACTAATTTAAATATTAATTCAAAATTTTTAATAATTTTATTTGTTAATTTTTAAAAGTTTAAAAAAAAATTGTTTATTAAATGTTTCCAAAATTCGAAATTCTTTATTTTAAATAATAGCGATTTTTTATTATTTTATTTATTAAATTAATTTTATTTAAGAAATAATTTATTCCAATGTACAATATTATTGTCATACATAATTTATTCAAATATATCTGAAGTTTTATCACTAGCAATCAAACTATAACGTCATGTCCAAATATAATTAAAATTATTAACAAAAAAGGGTCATTCATAAAAATGTCACAAAATATAAAATGTCATTTATCATAAAAAAATATGGTTGAAAAAAAATCTAAATGATGGAAATGTTCTAAAACACCAAACTTGGTGTTTTTTTGTATAATCTAAACAAAGAGTATAGATTACAAAAAAGCCAACAAAATATCATTGCAAAATACTATAATCTAAACTAAAAGTAAATATTATAAAAAAGTTCAACAAAATGTAATCTCACTGATCTGTAATCTAAACAAAATGTAAAAGATCCCAAAATGTCATCCCTAAGTACTGTAATCTAAACAGAAAGTAAAGATCACAAAAAAGTCCAACAAAATGTCATCTTAAAGTTTTCAAAATATCCAAAATCCAAATGTCATCGATGAAAAGGTCAGCAAGAAGAGTTACTAATCCATCATTTTATCCTTGTTGGGTGGATGAAATGTTAATATTTGGTTCATAGCTAGCTATTGAAAACCTTCTAATATTGATGCGGGATTTCAAATTTGGAGTCTACAAATGACAAATAAAGACAAGATTTTAGTGACAAATAAAGGTCTCCTTTTAATCGATAAATACATACAACATTTAAATTGGAACAAATTACCAGTGCCATAAAAGCAAAGATAACTTGCAAGAATCATTGGAGCAAATATATATATATATATATATATATATATATATATATATATATATATATATACTGCAAAGGTATTTCTATCAACATAAATGTACATCTGGCAAGTTGCATTTCATTAAGTACACAAGATGTTGTATAACTTGAGCTGTCCATGATTCACAAGATGTTTATCCCACTTACTAAATCAATGGATAGATAATTTGTCATAGTCTTACACAACATTCAATTTTATCACATGTATGTTCATAGAGTTCCACTCTTGCAATAAAGACAGCTACAACGAAGATTAATTTATGATATTCTTAGTGCAAAAGCTGTAATTTCAATGACCAAACATGCCTTTCGTTACATTTTACTTCTGCCTTTCTTAAATAACATATTATCATAGCCATACACATTAATTATATGATTACACAGCAAGGATAATTCGTATATAAGGCAGAGAGCAATTTCACAAGTGTAAACATATGTTAACTATAAATTCCTTTCATATACTATTATACTTAGAAGAACATATAACATCAATACCATCCATGTGCTTAACTCTCATGGCAGCCCATGTAAATAGTTCAAAACAATCCCTTTAAGTATAGAAAGAACACATATACTCAATGTTTATTTTCATGACATGTAGCACATCATGAAATTACATCAATTCATTCCAATCACACATTCATACTTGGCAATTGTTTCCAGTTCATATAAAATAAATAGCACCTCAATTCATTCTACTCTCTCAGTCATACAGAATAATTTATGGAAGCACATTCATATAATTCCACCCGTACATAACATATAACTGGAAAGACTTGAGTCATTTGCTCATTCATGCTTTGTATGCTTATCCCAAACATACTTTGAAACGAAGAAAAGAACACAACACAATCGTACAACACATGAACATGAAACACCAAAGAAAAAAGAAATAAAGAAATAAAAAAAAATCAAATCTATACATGGGTCATTATCGCTTTCGATAATAATATACTGTTGAGATGTATATTTTCAAAAAGAAAAGAGTTATCGTTCTCAGGGAACAGGTTGAATTATTTTTTTCCTTCTATTAATCTGAATTACTATTCCTTTAAATGGTTTTATTTTGTTTATGGTAAAAAGAGATCCTTATTATATTCTAATCAAACATCAAAATATGATCTAACAGTGAGAAATTGTTAACAATGAAAAAGGCTTCTGAGTATGTAAAAATCATGGATTACACAAAAGATATTGCATTCCTGCAATTTCATTCAAAGCTTCAGCGAGTTTATCCCATATTCCGAATCACTACAACTATACAGGTCGAGACTTCCCAGAATCAACCCTAACATTCAAGATCATCTTTTTCCAAAGGATCTTGAATCTTTAACAGAAATTATCAGAAAACACCCTTGATTATCCCTAATCTAAGGGGTTCAATCGATCCTTAACAGAAACGCATTTCCCAAATTGCTTCTGTTGAAGAACTCAAGGTTCATTCCCATGAATCTCTTGAGTTAAAAAGTAAAAGAACCGATCGAATAAGAAAACATCAAAATAGCAAAGAACTAATTAATAAACATGCATCCAATCATTCGACATACCCAGAAAAGAAAAGAATCAAAAACCCATATCTGAAATACTGCAATATCCGAAAAATAAGAACAGAGATACCAAGTATTCAGAACACAAAACGGATCCTTCAAACATTAAAGAACCCTAACTCGATTTACAGAAAACTACAAAGAAATCTACCGATAAGCAAGCAGATCCGCGACCCTTCTCCCTTGTAGATGCGTTGTCAAAGCCCTCCAAGGTCGAAGATGAACGAACAGCAGGCGAACAAGCAGATCCACACAAAAGAAACGAAAGCAAAAATAATCTCTCTAGAGCAGAGAGGATTCGAACGAAAGAAAAGAGAAAAGAAACAGAAAGAAAAACTCGAACGGAACTTTTGTCTCTTTTTCAGAAAAGTAATTCTAAAGCTATATCCCTCATCTGCCATCTGTATTTTTATTTTATATTCTTCTTTTCTTTTTCAGAACTATCAGCTTCTTGTCCTTCCATCACAGCCCTTCATCTCCTCCAATCCAACGGTCCAGACTGCTCCTCTCTATTTCATTTAATCTGAAGATAAAAATAAATAAAATAAATGAGTAAAAAGACAAATATTACTATTTTTACTTCTTACCTTTAACTTTTACAAATATCCTTACTTAACTCAATTGAGCATAATTTACCTGCAAAAACACCAATTAATAATCCAAAGACAATTAAATATCATAAAATAATATAATATAATTATATATAAATATGTGCTAACAAAATACCCCAAACTTAACCAATTGCTTGCCCTCAAGCAATCAAACAAACTTTTATTCAGAAAATCACTTAGCACCATTAAATTAAACTTGGTAACTTAGATAAATTTATAAACTGTCTATGCAAAACATCACACTCCTTTAAGTATTGACCAGGCTTAATGTTAACCAATTCTTCATCCAATTAATCATCTAACTCCAGTCAATCAGTAATTAAAGAAGCATTCAATCAAAACTCATGCACATTCAATCAGTTGCAAACCTTAATTTAAATTGGTTCAATTGACAACCACTGAATTCCTTTTCAGACATTTTCAAAAAATCACACTTTTTTTAATAAGGAAGGATCACTCATTGTCATCATGCATGAATGTTTCCAATCTACACAACCATTCAGAAACTTGAAGTCCAACATGCTACTTCCATCATAGGGTCTTTAGAGCTTGTAAAGAGGCAGGGCTAGGGTCTTTGTTTTTCTAGTCACTTGGCTAACTCAGCTAACCCTTTAGTGTCTAACTAATTCTCTTTAGCTTTTCTGATATTTTTAGCTAAACAAGGCAGAGGGAAATTACTGACTTTCTTCTCCCTCTTGTATTGATTACCTCATTTTATTTCTTTTTTTTTTTTTTTTACTTTTGCCTTTTTCCTTCTTCTTTTAAAAAGTAAACTCAGAGATCTTTTTATTTTTCAAAGACTCCCTTTTTTACAAGATCACTTGTTCTCTTTTTTTTTTTTTTAACATTTTTTTTTTTACCTCCTGACTTTTCCTTCTTTTTCTTTCCTTTTCTTTTTACAACCAATTTCCCTCTGCCTTATTTAGCTTTTTGTATTTCTAAGCTAACGAGCATTAGCTAAACACTAAAGATAGCTGTATAGGGTAGTCAAGGAATTTGGCTTATAATATCAGGGTGAAACAGAAAAGAAAGGCTCAGGCTCAAATAAAGGGACCAAGGGATATAATTGAAGGGTTAGGCTTTTGGCTCTAGGCTAAATAATCAGAAACAATGCCCCAATCACATAGAAATAGCATATTAGTCATCCAAACAGAGTGCAGTATTCAAAACATCAATACATATTAACCAATGATCACTCTCAAAGGAATAGAGTGTTTAGGTTCAAAATACCTCACATAGGTTGTTAACCAGTGGATTATCATTGAATCAGCAAATCAGAGGTTTCAACAAAATTGAAAGGCATGCCAATTGATTTTAAACTTATGTAACACTGATCAACTAAGTTAAATCCTTAATTGATTAGGAATTAAATTAAATTAAATCTGGTTATACTCAAGCAATGATCATGTTAAACATATCAAGCTATAAATTATTTCCAAGTTACTATAAATTCAGCATATGTTGAAAAGTAAACTACAAAATAAATTGGTGAAAGCACATGATTACAAAAATCACCCCAAACTTAAAACTAAGCTGGGTCCTCACAGCAATACAAAATAATAAATTGAAACGTAAAATAAATAAATAAATAAATAAATAAATAAATAAATAAATAATTTAATGAACAAATAAACAAATAAAATTAATGAATAAAGAACCTGGGTACCAATCACTGAATATCAGATCTTCGAAAAAGTATCATCTACATCGACCACGTCATCATCAGATCCCTGCTCAGCAGCTCTTGACGTCCCTTCATCACCGATTTGTTGTAATAGATGGGCTGGAATTTCAGGAAACTCATCTTGAGGGAAGGTTTCTTGATAAGATTTCTTACAGCAACGTCTAGAGGTTTTGATATATGTAATCAATCCTCTTACACATTGCTGCAATTCCATGATTTGATCTTTCATCTCGGAGACCTGGCCCTTTGCTGCTCGTGGAGGAGGCTGATTCTCAGAGACCTGACTCTTTCCTGCTCGTTGAGGAGGCTGAGTAGATGTTTTCCTTTACGCAGGCTAGACTCAGCTATCCTTTTTAGGCAGACTTCATTCTATACGG